>MRSU01011694.1:0-13943 GCA_008369845.1 Trichomonas gallinae
TTTTAATGGTCACTATGTGCTCATTCTATATTATTAATTTACAGAATTTTTAGTTGAATTTTTCTGCCGGACAACCTTTGATAATATTTTACATGCCAAGTTTTTCATTGAATCGACATTTTACATGACATTTTTGTCATGTAAATATTTCATTTTGACATTTTTTTTGTTATGATTTTTAAATTGTTTCAAAAACCAGTGGAGGATTTTAAACACCTACATACAAAACATGACTTATTTATTCAAAAACAAACAAAAATATACATAATCTATTAAACATTAGAGTTCAAATCTCGCAGGAATGGGTGACTCATGAGTTCAGCTGCTGTGTATCTATCTGATGGTTCCCATCTAAGACATCCTGAAATAAAATCAATAAAATTAGGATCAGAAACATTGATTTCTGCTTCAAGTGATCTTGAATTTGGAGGACCTATGATACGACTGCCTTTATTATGGTGCAGTTTAACACCATTTGAATCGAAGAACTTTTTAGCAAATGGTGCTCTTTCTAATAATGACTTTGGGGGCAGTCCAAACACTTCAACTATCATAGCTAGAAGCTCTGGCTGTGTGTCTGCATCGAATAAAGGCTTTCCTGTGACTAATTCGCAAAGAACGCATCCTAAACTCCATATATCGATTTCTTTGTTGTATTCTATTCCTAAAACAACTTCGGGAGCTCTGTAGAATCTGCTTTGGATATAAGTAAACATAATTTCTCCACCAAAACAGCTGCATCCGAAATCGATGATCTTTATAGACTTTTTGTGATCAGTTACGAACATTATATTCTCTGGTTTGATGTCGCAATGGACAATATTCTTTTGATGCATGAAATCTAAAGCCTGCGCTGTTTGAAACGCGATCATTTTGATGATTCCTTTGCTATAGCCTATAAAGTGACGTGCTTCGAGAACTGTATATGTGTCTTTCCATAAAAGTTCCATAACAATACAGAAAAAGTCACGAAAAGTGAATGATTCGATATATCTGATGATTCCAGAACTTGATGAGTTCTCTCCATCTTGAAGACGAGAAATGATTTTGTTCTCGAAAAGAATTTCATCATGAACCTTTTTTGTATCTCTCAAGAATTTAATTGCAACATATTGTCCTGTTTTGTGATCGAGACACTTAATCACAGAGCCAAATGATCCTTTGCCTAAGACTTCTATTTGCTGATATCGATATGCGACATGGTCATTAGGCACGAAATGGAAGAAATTTTGTGATGCTTTCTGAATTACTTTGCTATGTGGAGGCTGTTGCCTTATGTAGTAGATATTATCATAGTGCAAAATTTCAACATGTTCTTTATCTGTGAGCAAAAATGGAAATTTCGATATAGCTTCTAGGGGGTTTATTGTTCCAGTGAAGTATGGCTCTCCATTGGTCCTCTGTAATTCGGGTAACTTTGACTTTGGAACACGAGCGGATTTGACTGGTTTATTTGTGATGGTAATTAGCGGATTTAAAGGCGGCAGAGGCTTATTATTGATCTTTGGCTTCTTTCTAGGCGCATGAATCAACAGTCCGAGCTTCGGAACAACCGGAGCCCGAACTGGAAACATCGAAATTTAAACAGCTTTTGTTAGAAAAAACCGCTGCTTATTTTTACATGCTTAGCTTAAATATAAGAGATTTTCATAAAAATATTTCAGCGGTTTTCATTTAAAAGTGACAAAATCATTTTCCAATTTTCTTTTCTCGCACGTTATTTATCATATTCACTACATATTATTTCTATTTCATTTATCAAAAAATGATGAAATAAAATTATTTTAGATTTAGCATATTTACATAATAAATAATTCATATTTCACAACAAAGTGGCCGAAATGTATAAAATGAAGTCAGGAATTTTTTGTTGATAAAATATGATTATATACAAGGTATTAATTACATATCTAATATTTTAAAATTGAGAGGTTTTTGTAAAATGTAAAATTTTTCCTTTCAATTTCTGCGTAGTCAGAAACAACAAAAATTTTCGAAATATGTTTAATAAAAGTAGACTTGTCCAAATATCATGGAGAAAAAGTTTGATTATTTCACACCGAAACAATCAATTAATAACGGCAGCCTAAGTATTCTAATTATATATTTATAAGCATAACATAGATTTATACATATTTCTACAATCAATAGCATTTATATTCCATATTTGAAATATGAAATCAAAAAATTATCAATAGTATCAACTTTCTCTGTTTTTATAAAACAAAACTTTTCTTATATGATAAATATTCTCTATTGTGGTGAATAATAAACGCTTTTTTTTGTTGAGTCGATATCGATTTGTCTATTCCAATTGATAAATTATTACATTCATAACTAAATTTAATATTATAATAAAAGTATATAATCTAAATGAATAAAATCCTTGATGATGCAGATTTCAGGTTCAATTTTTTCATTATAGCATTCATTTATGCGATAAAATATGCATAATATCTCTTATAATGAACTAGTATTTCTAAAACACTATGATAGATTAATTTTAACACATATATCAACAAAAATAGAATTATATTGCTATAGCTTTCTCTTCACTTCCTACTTCTTGTATTTTGAATATTGTCACATTAGACTGAGGATATTCAAAGCATGGAAATCTCACCATCTGAATGAATATGACTCCTCCGACAATAAAAGTCAAGGAGCCAAGCACGTGAAGCCAGCTGAGTTTAGTCCAAGGCTGCCCAAACTTCATACCAAGAGGATGCTCAAGTATGAATTTTCCATTGAAAACGTTGTAAACTAAAATATCAAAGACCCAGCAGACTAAGCCAGAAAACATCTCGAAAATCGTGAAAAAACTCGAGTCAGTCATCATGATTAAACCGATAACAGAACTGTTATAAACCATTGTGAAAGGTAAGTAAATGGTGAACAAAGCTATGAGCTCCGAACTGTGCGCGAACATCATAGATGATTCGCACAAATTCTCGTTCAATGTTTGAAATTTTGATTCAGGGAGTAGATAAGAAATAGGGTAAATCATGAACAAAATGCACAAGAACTCGTAGATGCCATTGATGCCTGTTATAAACCACGGACAAATGTCGTTGTGCTGCATAATTTTTTGCAGGATTAAAGTTCTCATGGCGAAGACGAATTCGGCAATTAACTGAAGAATAATGGCTGTAATATTGAATTTGACATGTATATTTAAGAATTCTGAAAGAGAGACGAAGAAAATTCCAAGAATGACAATGCAAAACGCCATCCAGTGGAATGAATACATCTTCATCTTGAATATCGCGTGCTGAAGAATCAAAATGAAGAAAAAATTATAATATCTAAACGCAACGAGGAATGTTGATGATTCTTCTGTAACAGAAAATGAGTATGCTAATGAAATAAGGATGTCGCACAGTGCAGGAAGCATAGCAACTAAATAAATTGATGGACTTATTTCAGTTAACTTAGGACCGTAAGATGGATTGATTTTGATACGGATAAGATATACTATAAGAGCTAGTGACATTCCTAGTGACATGAAAAGTGTACCAAACCATGGCCGATCGAAAATTATTTTTGGACATCCTTTAAATGAATAAGATTCGCGCGAATAAAAAAGTGTACGAAAGATATAACTCGAAACTGAGCCTAATAAAGTTCCAGTGATGAACAGAATCCTTTTCTTTATGCCAAAATCAATTGAATTTTCAGTCATTTTTGTCACGTTTCAGAATTTTAGTTACTTTGAATGGGATTGAAATCATTAGACTGCATAATACTACACATTTCATTGTGAAAGAATTTTGTTGAACTCTTATAATTTTAATAAATTTCTTTTCTGATTTTAGTTTTAATTCTTTCTAAATGATACCACGCATTATGTTCCCATACTACATTGCATCTACAACTTCCTAAATCAAAATATGCATAAAAAATTCATTTCTACTTTCTATTCGCGTGCTATATTAAAATAAATTTGAATCTTCAATCATACTCCTCTAGTCTATTTTAAAACATTGGAATGATTGAAGAATACGCGTGATTGATTAATTTTTGATATAAAACCGAAAATTATAAATTGTATTTCATTGAATTTTGCTTGATGAAGACTAATGATGTGATTTGAAGGATAGAATATTGCATTTATAGATAGAATTAAATTTTGAATATATTATATCAATAATAAATTGAATAATACATTTGAATCTATTATATAAGTTGTAGTAGTATTGATACTTGATGGTCAGTTCTTTTCAAATGACTGCGGCGGATTTGATTCATTATTTTTATGAACTATACTATAAATAAGTGCGAAGATTGCACAGATTAGAATGCAAATTCCATCGAAAAAGAGAACATTGCTTGGATCCCATTTTTTCAATTCGAATAAAAATGTTGAAGCAAATAAACAAGAGCAAAGCTTGCAGAATCCCATAATAGTAGCTCTTAAAGAATTAGGATAAACGTTCTTTCTGTGATCATACAAGATTGGCGCCACGATTCCATCTAAAATTGCAGAATTACAAACTAAAATGAAGCAAATTGTCTTGTTATCATAAAATAGCCTAATAGAACATAAATCAAAGGCCATGAAAAACAAAGCAACGAACAAAATTATTTCATTTCGAATTGAATTTGCAAAATATGAGATTGACATTGTTCCAAATAACACGCATATCATGTATATGCTAATTAATGACGGAAGAGGATACTTAACATCTTTAACAATGAAAATATTCGCAATTCTCGGAAAATAAATTAAAGGCTGAAGCATAAATAGCAAATCTATTGCCATTAATGCGTAAAGCGACATAGACCCATTGTGTACAATCTGCTTTATCATAGAACGAGTCGAAATATTCGATTTTTTGAAATGATCATGTGATTTCAAGAAAATAAAGCCAAAACATGCAGACAAGAAAAAGAAAATCGATGTTATAAGGTATATTGCATGTATATCCAAGTGCTTCATCAGCGAATTATCAATTTGTGCCGCTAAAATGTGCAAAACTAATATTATCAATGCATTATTCTCTGAGAAAATGTATTTGATTTGTTTGTAGTCTTGTAGGTTTCCCATCTCTCTGTAGAGCCAGTCGTCGAATGCGACACGATTCATCGAATAAGTGAATCCTGTTAATATTTGCGCGATATAAAATCTTTTATATCCGCCGAAAAAGCGAAGAATAGCGACAAAAGCGGACAATAGTTGGCACAGTGTCGTTAAAAGTCTATGACCAATGATGTTTATAATGAAACTAATGAAAAAACTAAAAATTGTTCCTGAAAGATTGAAAACTATTTGAATATTATTGATGTCTTCGAATGACAAACCATCAGATATATACAGTGGATACTGAAGTGGGCCTTGAAGCGCTAATCCAAACGTAATCAGATGAAATGTAACGAAATATTTGATCTGAAGGCTTCGAAACTGCTCATCATGGACTTTCTCAACCTTATACCACTTGTATAGCTTGATAAAAATAGATGTTACGCTAAGAAAAATAAAAATTGCATTAATCTGATCAGGAGAAATCATATGAAAAAATGACAAAAAACGAACAATTTTAGGATATGATAACGTTTGACATAATAAAACAAAAGACCAAATCAATAACCTTATTCGTAGTGTCTTTACAATAGAATGAGAATAGAAAGATAATGACTTTGCAAAACCATTATTCTTCATGATATCTTTATTTTGCAGCTTAATACAGTTGATATTGCTCTTGATTAAATGATTTGTTTCTTTGAAATCAAGCTTTAAACTATTTGATTCTTTGATCAATGAATTCAACTTTTCAATATATATTTGTCTTTATTCCGTTCAGGTTCTAAGTCATGATATTCATCCACAATTGAGATCAAATTAATATACAGTCCATGGGGATGGAATTTGTGTTACAAAAAAGATAACTGCATTGATAATGTGAAATTTGTTTGTTGGTTATCATTTCCATATATTTCAATTTTCAAAAAGTTCGAATTTGATAGTTTTGAACTTGAAACAACAATATTTAGTGATAAATAACTAATTGCTAAATTCCTAAGAGTAATAAAGATGTGACTTTCGATTCAGTCAAATTAAAACGATTATCTATATAAAAGATTTGTTTCTATACTGGGAAATAACTGAAAGAAATTCTTTTACATATAATGAAATAGCCTAAATGTTTAGATATTTCAGTTACATATTATATCATTAGAATAGTAATTTTGCTTTTAAATTTAGTATATATTCCATCATAAAATTCATTTCTAATATTTTCATATAGTAGTTTTTGAATTAATAATTCGAATTTTGATAAAAGTTCATTGTTGATTAATTTTCTCATCAGCTGCACAAAGGACTTGTATTAGTCATTTTAACGATAAATGCGCGAAAGATTAAAACAAAATAATTTTAGTCAAGCTTAGTCTCAGGTTCTGCATATATTGCCTTTGGTGGTTTGACTGCATCATCAAATATGAAACCTTCTGGTGCCTGGAATGGGGCAGCTCCATTTTCATCAACGTGAATCATCATTTCAACATCGGCTGGTTGAGCTTCTGGATTTGCTGACTGCAAGGTAAATGTGTCTGTGACAACTGTATTCGGTTGGAAACCTTTAATGAAGAATTCTAGGGCTCCAATTTCTTTATCTCCTAAAAAGTGATGCTTGAAAAGGACGACAACAAATGATGAATCATCCTCATGTCTGAAGTGGAACTCCCACGTGTGATTGATATTGTGTTTTTCACCAGCTTTAAGGTTGTATGCAAAAGGTTGGAAATTATGTCTAGGACCAACGCATAAAACTAGCTCGGCTTTGTCACTGGCGGCATAAGAACCCAAGTCTATGGAAGTTATTTGAACGTATACCTTCTTTTCCTTTCCCATCAATGGAAAAATGAAGTGAAATTTTTTTAGTTTTTTTTTGCTTTTTAATTCTGTCCATAATCATTCAAGGAGTCTACCATTCATTTAATTTTGATGGGTGACGATCGAATTCAATTTTTGAAGAAAAATTTGGCGGCACGATCGCCCATGGTTTTATGGAACCGATATTTGGACTATCTTGTTAATGGGAAAATGAATGTGCGATTTTGTTAGCTGTTAATCGATTGTTTTTTGATTTGGATTGAATTCAAATCAGGAATTAACTTGAATATGATATACTTATGGATCTATTAGATTGAATACTTTGAAATAAACGGATTAATTTTAACAGAAATCGATCTACGATTTTATCATATACTGATGATGATTGATTTGATCTAATTTGCTGCATAGATATCAAAGACAATAGTCTAATATTAAAGTTCCTTCGTCCTATTTTATGATTTGATACTTTTTTGAAAATCCAAAGAAATTATTAGGATCGAAAGTAAAATCAATGTAGTATTAGATAAGCATCAAGTTATACAATAGATTTTCATAGTGTAAAAGGCTCTATTCTAAATAATATATATATATATTTTCAGTTTTGAGAAAGAATGTAAGTTAGATTAAATACATCTTTCTCAATACGATATACATCCTTAAAACTCGTGCAAACTATGTAATCACCGATGTTACAAATCATCTTTTGTTTCCATGGCGCAATGAATGAGAATTTGCCTACTTCTTCTGTAACTTGTATTGCAAGCACTCGATTTGGCTTTGTTTTATAGCGGTTTCCTTCAATATGTTCATATTTGGAATAAAAATTGTCATTTTTTAGAACCAATTGCTCACCTTTCACTCCGGTAAGTACCATTGATGGCTCCGTTATTGTATTTATTGTTTCAACTTCGTTATCAATAATTGTTTCAATTGTTTCCCCAATAATTCCAGGCCTTGCAGTAGCTTCTCGCATTATTTTGTCATAAAAATGTCCATTTCTAAGTATTTTTGTTTTCTCAACAACTTCTTCGATGCTAAGCATCGTTAAGGAAAGTCTTATAATGAAAAATGGCAATGAACGAGTTTAATATTGATACTATTTTTGAGTTTTGGGATGGGTTATATTGATTATGCCTACAATGGAAAAGAATCGAGCCGAAAAATATTTTCGTTCATACGAGATTTGATAAAATTGATTTAATAAAACAAATACGTAGAAAAATGTATTTTAATGACAATACTAGTTTTCGATAATAAATATTTATTGACGTAAAAGTGACGCTGTCAGATCACAATTTGACAGAAAAGTGACGATTTCAGATACGTAATGTTTTCTTTCTCAAAAATCGATGAATTTTCATTGTTGACGGACTTCAATCCATGCAATAAGTCGACAATAGTCTTCGAGTGCGAACATTCCTCGCTTATAATAGCGCTTGTTGTTCATATATTAGTTTGTTTACCTATTTGTTATTATATTGCGGATTTCACTATAAAACACGCTCAAAATCAGCAGAAGTTATTAAAAATAGAACTAAGTTTTTGTTTTAGTATCCTACTTTATTTGATGATTTATTATTGCGTCGAAAACATGATTCCATATGCGTCAGTGAAATTATCATATACACATTCCCATAAAGTTAGACAATTGCCGTTAGATTTCTGGTTTTTGTGTCAAGCATCTTATATGGGCGAAATAGTTCATGTTCTTTCCTATTTGGGCTTTCCAAAAGTTAAATGGCTCGAAATATTCATCAATGTTATCAAGTATATTGTCGTTGCTATTATTTCGATCACAACAATTTGCATTTGCATTCCATCAAGAACAGTTTCTGATTTTCTTAATGCATATTACTCACAAGCAGAATATATCGATGATATATGTTTCTATATTTTCCATTCTCTAGTTATTTTTATTTTATCATCAACATTCATCTTTTCTAATACAACATACACGATTTTCCCTGTCAAATACAAGAAGAACATGTATATTGTTACACTTGTTTATTGCTTCAGCTTGCTTTTTGATACATTTGCTTTCGAATGGGGCCACTCACTTGCTTACTACGTAAAACTATACTACACAAGCAGAAACAGCTATTTGTACTTCGATATTTTCTTGAAATTCTGGTATTACGATTTTCCTCCTTTAATTTTGCTTTATCTAGTTTCTTTGCTATCATCACCCGAACAGCTTGATCAGAATGAAATCGATATCCTCAGTGAAAAAATCAGCCAGCTCACTATTTAATATTTTATACTTTTTGTTGTTATTATAAAGTTTTTCTTTCTATATATAATCTCAATTGCATAAAATGTTTAGATTTTTATATATTAAAACTATGATAATGATGATTTATTGAATTTGATATAAATAGAATGGTTTAAGAGTCCATCAATATGAAAATAGTTATATAGTAGGTCTATATATTAGATATATAACATTGATTTTGGATAGAACCTAATTGTTTCCTAAAATGATTCAAAATTTTGGGAAAATAATATTAAATTATGAGATAGTTTCAAATACTGAGTAATGTTTTTCATTTTAAAATCAAAATTTTTTAAAGATGAGATCAAGGATTGAATATTGTTTCAGAAGCAAGAAAAAGTCTTCGTATGTAACAATAAATCAATCCACAGTTGCTCTCAAGCAGCTGATTAACCAGATCAAAGAGCAGGAACAGCTTGCTGATCAAGATAACGTTACGTTAGTTGTTAAAAACAGACAAACTGGCGAAGTTTACAAGAATGAATACGAGTTTATCAACAGAAACACCTCAGTTATTGTCTACAGAGTCCCTTATACTTCGAAAATTTTTTTAGAAACTAAACCAGTTGCTCAAACTGCGGAACAGACGGCAGCAATGCAAGCTAATCTTATTGATCAAGCGAAACAGCAAGAAGCAGCAAACGCAGCTGCTGAACAAGCGGAAAATGATTTAGAAAATTCCTTAAGTCATATCGAAATGCGCAAACAAATGAAAGAACAAGAGGATTTCTTCTTCGGAAGG
Source organism: Trichomonas gallinae (assembly GCA_008369845.1). NCBI lineage: Eukaryota > Parabasalia > Trichomonadida > Trichomonadidae > Trichomonas > Trichomonas gallinae. The sequence goes on from MRSU01011694.1 coordinate 9,850, forward strand.
CCCAATATTCCACGTTCTTTCATTCTCAGGCCAACAATTGGCAAAGTTATATTACCATACAACGAAGTTGCTTGTTTCCAGAGGACAGATGAGCCACCTTTAGCTAGAAACAGGTGGACTCTCGAAGATTTGCAACGATGGATGTGCCCAATATGCAACAGAATAATTACTCACGCTTCTTTGACTCCTTGCTGCAAAGTTGCTTACTGCGACTCATGCATTACGCAAGCGTTGCAAAACGACGATCAGCGCTGCCCGAACTCCGACTGCAGACGCACTGGAATCCTCCCTTCCATGCTCACTCCAGCCACACAGCTTCGAAATGAAATCAAAGAATGGCAGAAGTTCGACATCAACAAACTCAAAACATCACAAGAATTCTCGAAGATGAGCGAACAGAACAGGGACGAGCAGCACGAGAGGTCAGTGCAAGAAGAAGAAAACGCAAACAAGAAGCAAAACGAATTGCCGCCAACAGGTGAGATGAGGCACAGAGACGAAGACATCAGGGTCAGATCGAGAGACGATCCTGTCGAGCCTTACTTCAAGGATGACAGGCCGAGATCGAGAAACGACAGGCCAAGATCAAGAGATGACGACAGAGTCAGAACGAGAGACGATGACAGAGTCAGAACGAGAGACGATGACAGAGTCAGAACAAGAGATGACGATAGAGTGAGAACAAGGGACGACGATAGAGTAAGAACAAGAGATGATGACAGAGTCAGATCCAGGGATGATGACAGGGTCAGAACGAGAGATGAAGATGACCGCTCTTCGAGATCGAGAGAAAGGTCAAGGGATGACGACAAAGTCCGCTCGCGAGATGATGATAGAGTCAGATCAAGAGATGAAGATGACCGTTCTTCTAGAAGATCTAGAGACGATAGAGATCGCCGCCGCGATGATAGGGATAGGGATCGCGACAGGGATAGAGACAGAGATAGAGATCGTGACAGGGATCGTGACAGAGACAGAGATAGAGATCGAGACAGAGACCGCGAAAGAGATCGTGATAGAGATCGCGAAAGACACAGAGATGACAGGGACCGCGACAGAGATAAAAGAGACAGAGATAGGCGCGATAGAGATAGAGATAGGGACCGTCGTGATCGCAGGAAATAAACATTTTTTTTTATTTATTAAATTGAATTTCTTAATTTCCCATTTTAAATATAGTTCTATTTTTGTTTTGAGTATTTGAACCAAGTTTATAATATAAAGCTTATCATATTTAACTTTTTTAGAGCTGAAAATATTGTTTTCTATTTTTTGCAGTGAAAATCATCAAAACAATGATTTGAAATTGATATATAGACAAAATATATTTATTTTATCTAATTAAACTGTCTAAAAATGTAATAACAAATTTGAAAAAAATAAACCAATGTTTCATAGAAAAACTACAATAGAACTGGCATATCCATAGTATATATGCTATGATTCTAATGCTTAAATTGTTATATTCCCTTCAATTCAAAAAATCGAAAAATTTCGGGTTGACGTTAAATTTGATGTAAATTATGTCTTATTTAAATCCTTCTGCTCTTTGCCATGCCACTGCTTTTATAACAAACGATGAAAAAACTTCAAAAGGACAAAAAAAATATTTTATAAGTTTATTGATGATTATTAATATACTCAAAAGCACGTTTCATAATTTCGCTCTGAATATTGAGAAGGCATCAAATTCTCATAATTCTTATGACGACAAAACAGCTCTGCTAGTCAATATACATTGAACAAAAGAAGAAAAAAGTTGAAGAAAAAAATTTCTGAAAAATGAAAAATATACTGAAATGTTAATTATTTTTCATTAATATGGTGAACAAAAGAAAGAAAACAGTTATTTTACTTTTGATAAAAAATTTAAGAAGCATGAAAAATTCATTAATGAATTTCACAGAACGGTTCTATTAAACAACAACAACAACAAAAAAAAAAAAAAAAAAAGCAAAGAAAAAAGTTATTTAATTTTTGAGAAAATTGATGAGTTTAATAGAATTATTCTACCAGTTAATATATAGTGAATAAAAAAACAAAAAAAAAAAAACTGTTTAGTTTTTGCCGAAAAAATGGAAGCTGTATTAATGGGTATGGCAGAAATAACACTTAATTGAGTACGAATCGATCACTTTCAAATGAAAAATTTCGGGAAAAAGTGAAAAATTTTAGATGAATCAAATCGGACCTGAGATAAGCATCAGGAATTACAGCATGATACACGGAGTCAGGGACGTCGTCGTGAGCGAGAACAGCACCATTTCATGCTTGAAAGGTAAAAACGAAGAAGATTGCATTTTTATTTATAAGGGTATAACATTGAACGAAAGCATGACGTTTAAAGAGTATCAAGTTACAAACGGTGATGTTATATGCACATATTCAGCGCCTCTGTTCAAGAATACTTTATCACCTAAATCTTTAGCTCAGCAAACATGCAGAAGATGTTTGGCATTGGAATTGGAACGCCTCAAGCTATATGAGTTACGATATATGAAGTATGAATCTCAATCAGAATTTTATCGACAACATGTTGCTTCAAAAATGGAATTTTTCGACAAGCTTGATGATGGAAAGAGCATGTTTGAATCTATGCCGTTCTTTACGCCAAATAAAAGCCGAGCACCATCAACGGCTCCTCTTCCAATGATTTGGAGAAAATAAGACATTAACAGCGTGAAAGACAGATATTTATAGATCTTGTCTGACCATTACTAATAAACATATATAGATTAGTTTGGAAAATACATTTTTATATTGTTTTATTTTAGAAAATTCATTTAAAGATATAGAAGTCTATGCGATAAATAAACATATAAATAATGATTCGCCTTGATATTTTTAAAATATTAAATTTTGTATTTAAAATTTTGTATAAAAATGAAGCGTTGGATGCTGTTATTACATATCATGATTGAAATAAGTTGCATATCATAATAAACAAAATAATAAAAGTATATTCGTTGATTTTAAAAAAAAAATATTAATTTTTAATTTTCATGAGTATTTCCTTCTTGAGCTAAGAGTGTAAGAGTTTCTTTGCTCTTAAAGATCATTATTAATAATTTTTGGGAATCTTATTGATGTTTCAATAATGAACCGACATGTTTTCCGCTTCCCACGCGATCTTCAGCTCCTCAAACGACCTAATCCTCATTGATTGATCCTTCGCTGCTCAAGAGATATGATCCTCATCAAGCCATCTTCCACAGTTCATGAGATTTGATACTTTTCGAACGATAATTCGCTCCTCGAGCGATATTCAACTTCTCAAACGATCTGCCGCTACCCAAGCGATCTTCCATTGCTCAAGAGATCTGTTCCTCATTGAAAGATCTTTTGCTGATCAACCGATCTGATACTCTTCGAACGTTTTTTGCTCTCAAAAATTGTTATATTTACATATAAAGGTTATTTTTTGACTGTTTTATAATCGTCGCTGACACGTAAAGCTCTCAATGGAAACCTTAAAAATCGAGAGAATTCACAGGTTAAGATATATTCCATAGGTTGTCCAACTAATGTTAATTTTTTTTCATAATTCATAAAAAATATTTTTTATTTTAACAATTTAGTAAGATACCATAGCATGATCAATATAAAAATAATTTAAATTATAACCAAATCCATACATTTTAATAAAAAATTTAAGATTTTAATAGGATTTTGGCATAAATTGCAGGAAAATTGTTATAGTATGAATTTTAAGGAAGTTATGGATATTCTCAGAATGCGATTTTTTGAGGTTTGGACAAAATTTTGGACTACTCCAAGAAATCACATGTTGTATACTACTTTGGTTGCAATATTAACCTTTCATTTTCAACAATTTGGGAGTATTACGAACAATATACTTTCCATGTTTATATGATACATATAGTTGTAATAATGATATTTCTATAATCAAATGCGTTTTTGATGTTAATTTGATTTTGAGATTTAAGGAAAATCGGTTATATGTAGATGAAAATCTCAAAGTTCGAATATATAGAAGGACTCATAATATAATAGTTAAGGATGTCACTTTGGAAGAACCTTAGGAAAATGCAAAAACTCCTAAAAACCAATCTTCCAAGCGACGATTATTTTTG
>MRSU01011698.1:0-36239 GCA_008369845.1 Trichomonas gallinae
TCATCACCAGAGAAGCCAGCCTTGCACATACCAGAGCCGTTATCGATAACGAGTGTCTGAACGTCTTCTTCAGCCATTACCTGAGAAAAATGAAGTCAAATAAAATTCGACATTTTCACTTCATTAGCCAGCGGTTTTTGACCTCATCATAAAATTAATTTTTAATTGTTTTCTATTATCTCTATTATATAGAAACCATTTTCGCTTCCAAATTTCATAAATCTGACCATCAGTCCTCTGAAAAATGATTGCATCTGATTTTTTTGGTTGTATTCGTGTCTGTGACAATTTGCGGTGGTGTTTGATATCAAAAAATTGTGTATAGGGACATGTGGGGCAATTTGAACCGGGTTATCTACGGAAAACATGTCTTTATGTTTGTTGTTTGGCATGTGTACGAGCAGTAGAATGCATTACGATGTTGCAAATTGATATATATTGATATTTTTTGATTGATTAATTAAAATTATATCGTACAGTTTGTAATCAGTCATGTTTATTTGTAGTATATTCATGTATGTGTGCATCTATATCACATATGCTATTTATAATGTAATTACTTTATAGATGAAATTGGTTTGATTGTAATCATATTCAAAAGTCGCATTTATCTTGAATATTTAGTGTGTTTCACATAGAATATATTGATAATTAACTTGTGAGGACAAGTTTAATTTCCATCAGTTTCTCCAATTTGGAAAATATCTAATACTCACATCAACCACAATGTTGCATCAATACATATCAGATTCTTTGAATAAAGCAAACTAAATAAGTCCACAAATCAATTTTTTGAGACATCTGTGATTTCAATCGAAGAAAAACAATCGACAAAATATGTGGATATTGAATTCGATTCGATTTTAAATTCGATCGGATTCGTTTGTTACTGTGATTTATCGTTAAAAAAGCAAAAAAATCAAATTTTATAGAAAATATTTACAATTTTTATTGTGAAAAATATTTTTTTGATACATTTTCAAAATAATTTTCTTTCATTTTCTGATTGTTTGTCAATGAATGGATATTACTCAATCAAAATTTTTATTTTGCTCGGTTAATCTTAAACATCAAGTCTTTTTTGATCATTTTCTCATGGATGATAGTGTTCTATTCATTAGCATCTATATGTTTGGATATCATATTCTTGTTTTCAACAACTGAATAATCAAATTTTCACGATTTTCAGCAAAATTCTATCTGCCATAAACAATAAAGATACTCATAGTTCTACTGACTATTATATTCTGCTAATACTGTCAGCATCAACACTCATCAACAAATATTTATTCGTAATTTACATCAGAGCAAAAAAGCTTTATTTATAGCCTTTCATACTATGATTCTGCAATAATCTAATACATAGGAAAGAATCACATCTTTCTAGGTTATATATTCATAGATTGTTCGTTTCTCATACTCTCTTTATCATTCTATTTTTCTTCAATAATGTTGAGCAGATGAAATTTTTTTTATCAAAGCTATTGAACCTTACAGTATTGTTTAAATCTTTTGATGTTCTATATATAGCATATAACCAAGTTAATAATGATATAGCCAAAGTATGGAGATGTTTTCTCGAGAAGAGTGAGAATTTTGTTTTGATTTGATAAAATAATCGCACTCTTATTTGCTGTAGCGATCATAATATGTCAAACAATGTTAGATTGATATCAAATATAGCTTAATTCAAATGATTTTCGCCTCGAATCTTGAAATTGTTCTATTTTAAACTAACTCTGTTAAAAATGGCATTATTAACTTAATCTAGACCATGAATTAAGATAAAATAAACACCAAAGAAAAAATCTAAAAATTGAAACGACGATCAACCATTTTTGATCAAACAAATGATTTGCTTGTATGACATTTATCATGATTTTGACAAAATCTCAGCCAAAAATAATCTGAAATCTGATGAACAAAAAAAATTGTCAAAAAAATGTCGAAAATTTTGCTTCACCCTCATCTGATTGACTTAAAGCTTTTCTCTGAGGATTATATGGAATATATTCTTCCGATATTGCCGTCTGAGCCATCAGATATTGTAGTTTTGTCTAGATTTGCTGTCAATCCAGATCAAAATCCCCAAAATATTCCATTTAACGACTCAAAAAAGATGAATTGGCTGTTAAAAATCAAATCCCACTTTTTATACTACTGTCATTCTACACAAGATCAAGAGATATATATTCAACCAGTCTTAAACGATATTAATTACTTCTACAAACCATTCATCACAAACGCTATCGAAATAGATTCAGATGAATATAATGAAATTGTTCAAAAAATGCTTTTACATCTTTCAATAATATTCGCAAAACAAAATTTCGTCGAAGAAGAAGCTTATCAAGCTATATCCATATACAGAAATATCGCACAATACAGTTCTAAGTACACGAATCAAACTATCAACATACTTTTCAAAATATTAATTGGATTGGTTGATTTTTCGATATCAGACAATATTGCATTTAATAATTCTACACAAATATCGCAGCAAATTCTTGATCTAATGTTTTGGATCCTTTTAATAAGCAAAGATGACGATAATTGGAAAAAATTTAATGAAATCACGTCAAAATGGCCTTCGTCTAGAATATTTGTTGAGTGCTGGATGAAATATTTCAATTCATGCTTGAATATATTCAGTTCTAACAGAGATTCATTATTTTTCCCAATTAAACTCCCTTTCAACGCAACGCCTGAAGAAGCGCTGCAGCTCATTGTCAATATGATGAAAAATGTCAAAGAACTTGATAAATCGGAGAATTCAAAAATACTTCTACAAGTTTTCGGAAGAATTTCAGATATGGTAAATCAGCAACAGCCAAAAATCTCAGATCTATTCAGTATTAAGTGGTACGCTGATGATATATTCGAGTTGTTTTCAACTTGCTTGAATGCGAATCCCACAGAAAGCGAAAACTCCTTAATTTCGAGTATTAAAATTTGCTCAAAGAATATGGTTAGAGATCGTTCTGTGTGGGTTTATAAACTTACAAACAACATAATCAACGAGTTTAAGAATCCTTTGTCGCAGAGTTCATTAGATTTGATTCCAAATTTAAATGCGTTTATTTGTTCGCATCCTTACAATTGTTTAAAGATTATACAACCAACATTAGCAGCTGTTAAAGCATTAATTCCAAAAAAATCCGCTTATTGCATCGATAAATATATTCAAATCATTTCTCTTTTACTTTCAATATCAGAATCAGTTCATTCTCAAGACTTAGTACGCGAAATCAACGATAATCTTTACAATAGCGTTAATTCTAAAATTACTGAAATCAGAAATACTTGGCAAATCCAGCATTTACTGAATTTAAACGCCAATGATGTACGAAAGACACTTAAATATTTATCACATATTATGGAATCCGCAAAATCCATTGATTATTTCGCATATTTAGTGATGCTTGCCAGATTTTCGCCACATGTTATTAAATTACCGGAATTTAAAGAGTTTCTAACCCATATTGAAATGTCAATGGTTTCAAAAGAACATCCAAAATCGGAAATCGTTTTTTACCTGTTTTCTTACTTTATTTGCGAAGTTAATACATTGACTGATGATTTACAGATAGCTAGTAATGAAAGGAAAATCTTGATTTCAGTCATTAATCATCCATATCTTAGATCACAAGAAAATCTTCACTCAATTTTCGAACTTTGCTTAATTTATTCGACACCTGGGGTTAAAACAATCTCATCAGATATTGCACGCAAACTAGAAAACTCAGACAATGCAAAATACTACCAAATTCGCAAATCAGTTGTAACTTTAGTTCCTACACGAGGCAACGATAAAATTATTGTAATTGTCCGCAGTAGCTACGGAATTTTCGCATTTGAAGTCTCCGAATCAATTCAATCAGAATCATCTGGTGAATCAGATTTGCCGTCATTTTCTCAAGAAGTTGCTCATAATATAGAGTTAGATGAAGATATTGAGGACATTGATGAAGATTTCAGAGCTTTATCATTATTATTAAGAAAGAAATCAAATTTAATTTTCAAGAATCCTTCCCAGGAATTAAAAGTCAGCTATCCACAGATATTCTCCTTCCTTTCTGGAACGGGAATTCTCACTCCCAACAACATCCACAGGGTCCAAGACATCGAAAAAGAGAAATTTTTGTCTTTCAGAGAAAAATTCGACAAATTACCAACAAAAGACAACATTGAAATTGGTATTCTACATTTCACACCTCGTAACCTTGATCCTCCTGGTTCTGCACAAATCACGCCTGCTTTTAGCAGATTCTTGGATTCTTTGGGCGAACCACATATAGATGATAAAGGAAACAAATTTAGGAAGATTGAAACATCAATAGTTGACTATGTATTCAGGTACTACACTAAATCTGAATTCGATATTTCCAAATTCAGCATTCTTTTGGTGTTTAATGAGACAGACTTTGAATGTGTTGAAGAGAAATTCCGTGAGTTTGATGCTTCTGTTATTATTTCTCTCCGTTTCGTTGCGAATAACTTGATGAAACTCGATCTCGTTAAAACAGACAAAGGAAGGGATATCGCTTATCCTATTATGTACCATATACCTAGATTGGTAGGCCTGGACAACATGAAGATGGTCATAACAACAGCAGCCTTATTGAATGTATCTAATCCTTCTGCAAAGTCTCGTTATTCGCTCGGAAGTTTCATCAAAGAGAGACAAAACGTGTTAAATGAAATATGCCAAGAAGAAGTCACACCATTGGCTTTCTTGAAAGATGCACTTGAATTAAGTGGAAATTTTTAGCTTTTTTATTTGTTTTTTGTGTTTGTTATTTTGTTATTTAAAACTTAATCAATAATAGTTTCTATCTAAGATTAATCTTTATAACCAATCACTATTTGTAACATAACCATTAAACTATTTATTAATTTTGTTCAAAATATTTTGAAATTTTTCATTATAAGACAAAAAACAATAACCACACAAGAACTATAACAAATAGGACTAATAAACCATAAATATTCATATAAAAACATATTTTATCGTTTCCTTATTACCTTCGATAAAAATGAAAATAAGATAATGAGAAAGACTGAATTATATTAAATAAGTCACTAAAGTAACTAAATTTACAAACAATAAAACGCATAGTAATCATACGAAAATACAAAACAATTCGTTAGCATATTATCTCCTTATGATCTTGAAGACCGTAGAGCCAACGAGCATAATAAACAGGATCTAGCCAGTTTTCAAAACGGTAGCTCCTTATTATGTATGGCAGCTTCAATTCCAGAGCGCCACATTGAGTAGATGGTACTATAAGAGAAACGTTCTGTGAACTCATTATCCGTTTCCGCTCTAAACTTAAGCGGAAGTTCACTAAAATAATTTTGTAATTTTTGGAATCGATCTGTAATGAACTCTCTATCTAGATTGCCGATATACTTCTTGGGAGGAAACTGTGGATGATTAGTTTCATCTGTCAAAGACTTCCTGATCGATTTATAGATTGCGCGGAGTTCGCTGTATCTTTTATCAAAAGTGAATATCATTACATATTCTCCCTTATCTATCTTAAGGAGAACTCCAATTTCAACAGTGTATAGAACATATTTTTGCTTCTGGTCGTAATTCCAACTTTCGACACTGATGTAATACTCAGGCAATGATTTGCTTTTCCTCAACGCCTTGCTCTTCCAGCTGGCAAGTTGAGAGAAATTAATCAATGTCCTATAAACCATGCAGATTTTATAGTTCTGCCTGGCAAAACGTCACATTTGTGTCAAATCAATTATTTCTGTGAATATAGCGGTTTTGCCAACGATTATTTCTAACTCAATTATGAAGAATTTAATCCAAATCAAATTTACATTTGCTTATGTAGTTGCCAAAATCGATGAATTTTTTTGAATTTCTAAAACTGAACTGTTAAATTATCTCTCTATTATTCGCACTATAATTATTTGTTTTATCAAATATTGGCTGAAAATATGCACTTTCTCGTCATTCTTTTTATTTGAAATACATATCAAAATGGAGCTCTTTGTCAGTCTGTTTTGGATTAATAAACTAATGTTTTGCATTCAAACTCTCAAAGATTGAACTTGAAATTTTTGCTGTTTACAATTGATGTAGCTTCATAATGAGCTATTCTATCATATTCTTGAAAGAATAAGATTTTTTTCAAATCTTAATCCATCGAAATTTGAAAACACAAACAAAAGTGGTTCGGACATAAACCAATAAAGCATACTTCGAGTAAATCTTATATATCCATAACCAAATTCACCAAAAAAATAATATATTTGATCTTGCAGATCAGTTACGGTGTGAATTAATTTACAGTTCACCAAACATGTCTTTTAAACTCATATTCCTATTGATGCTATTTTCATACATTGAAACTTATTTCACCTGAAAATTACAAATTCTATATAAACTACAGCAAGACTCAATTAGAAAGGGATTTTGTATTTTGATTCATTGTTGTTATCATAAATATAATGTACAAATTCATCACAGAAGCATTTTAATTCTAATTGAATTTGTTTTGGCTTAAATTTTGATATTGAAATCCTAATAATGGTCAAAAAATGAAGTAATCATTTTCCGGTACTAGATATTAATGTGTGCATACGATTCTTGAAAATATTATGAAATTAATAAAAATTATTAATTATAACTAAATCTAATGAAAATATTTAATAAATAAGACATGGGTGAAAAAATAAAACATGCACAACCGCATTATTCATCGTCTTCATCACTTTCATAAAAATCTTCATGCTGCCAGATCTTTAAGTTCCTTTCCATTGTATTGCAGGTACTATCTACTTCCATTATATCCTCGCGCTTGATTAATTCTCTATTTGATGTAATATCATGTATAGCAGAAGAGATCATTTGTATAGCGTCTGACTTTTCTTTGAGGTGATCATATCTGAAAACTGCTGCATTCAAAATTGTCCCCAATCTAACAGGATCAACAGGTGATAAAGACTGCTCACATATTTCTATTGCTTTTAAGTAAGCTGTCTGGCCTTCTACAGTACCAAAGTTCTTATTTACTAGGTCTGATGTTTCCGCAATATATCTATAAAAATCACCTTTAATTTTATAATAGAAAGCCATTGCAGTTGGATCTGTACATTGACTTATTAGTGTATAATCTATGATTTCAATCGATTTTTGTGCATGAGAAATGATTTTATTTCCGAGTTGAGTTTTATATTCTTGTAATTGCATTGCTTTATCTTGCATTCCATCTCTTATACATCGTTTAATGTATTTGTCAAGTACTCTGTGTGATGATCGACAATAATCTATGGCTGTTTTGTATACTATGAAGAATATTTGTCTTTCTGTTTTGTCTAATTCTTGTTTAATTTCAAGAAATGTATCCATCATCTTGATTGAATCATCAAAACGACAAAATCTGTTCAACAATTTAATACCATAGAGAATATCATCAATTTCACTCATAAATTATAAAAATAAACTGGGGATAAAACAAATTTATCGGGGACATAATTAAGGTTACTATTTATTCCTCTATTCACCATAATCGATTCTTATTCAGATATATGTATATTATTCTATTGTAGTAGTAGTATAAGTATGCCAAAGATCAACTAATTTAGTCGGTAATATTATATAGAAAATGAGAAATTATAAAAAAGGAAAAAAGAGTTTGCGCAACCCGGGAATCGAACCCGGCCTAAAGGTTTGGGAAACCCTCATGCTAACCGATACACCAGTTGCGCAATCATTAAAATAATTGATTTGACTTCCCATGATATTTAATTTTTGAATCTTTAAATTTAAGATTGTCACTTTTTAAAATGACTGCTCCATTTCCACTTTTTGTGCAACAAGTCAGGGACGATGAGCAGTTCTTAAAGAGTTACATGGAGAATGGCTTTGAAACTATGTTTAAAGAAGTTTACGAGTTCATTAGCCAATTCCAAAAACCAACAAAGAAAGGAATCTTCACTAAAACTCCATTAAGACGAGTTCTTCAAATACTAGAAAGCGTAGAAATCGTGTTAGATCGCTCAAAAATCCAGCATTACCGAAAAGAAATGATTCCTGATATCACAAATACTTTCATCGCAATTCTTCATCCACTCACTCCACCAGAAATTAGAACAATAGGTGTCACTCTTTACGTTAAACTCATCAACATTCTTGAAGACTTATCACAACAGTATGTTGAAAATTTCGAACACTTAGTTTTTGATTTTTCACTTCTCCCTGAAGATATTGTCAGCAAGTATAAGCTAAACATCCAAATTGATCCAGAATTACGCATTCAAAACACAGATCCAATTATTAGGCCAAATACTTCATTCTTAGAGCACGTTGAATACGTTTTAGGACAGATCCTCAATCTTAAAGATTCCCGCACAAGCACATTTAACTGCTGGTGGAGTATTGTCCTAAAAAGATTAATTGGCGTCGCTTTCAGAAGTGTTACAGAGAAAATCAATCCTAATACACAATGCTATGGCATCAACGGACAAGTTCCTTGGGAGCTTGAAAGAATATTTTTAGCTTTCATCACGAAAATTTATCCAAATACTGAATTTTTGACTTGCATTCTTGGAAATCCAAATACACCAGCATATTTATATGCTATATTGAATCAATGTGCTACAGATGATATCAAACACCCAGAAGCTTTCGAATTTATAATTAATTTTATAAAACTCGTCTGCGAAAACGTGACAGTCCTTGATTCTCTTAAGAAATCATACAGCATCATTTTCCCACATCTTATTTCCTGCATTCAGAAACTTTTCGAATATACTTTTATTATCAATGATACAAGGGCTGATCAGCGCGTTAATACATGCATTGACAGTCTTAAAAATATGATTGACGTATTTTACAAGTCATTTGACGCACAGTCTCAATATGATTTCGCCACACAGTTATCTAGCTTATCAGAAGTCAAGAACTTATCCAGCTCCCTTCATGTTGTATCAATTTTATTATCATCAAGCATTAACTTAAAGATTGTTGATCCAAAATACTGGGAATGCATCGTTAAGGGTGGGGGATGTCAGCGTCATTCATATTTGACATCAATAGCTGATTTCAGCTCCTTCTTTGCATTCAATTTGCTTGCAAGATTACTTAATTTCAAATATTCGCAAATTCCTGAAGCAATTGCAGCAATGCGCCAAGAAAGTGAATGGATGGGTGAGAATGGCCTCTGGCTCTCTAAGCTTGACCCATTAACTGATAATCCGATCAGCATATTCTCATTCTTCCTCCAATACAGGAGTGAATTAACATTCCCAGAAATTTCCAATGACAACTCCACACAGAAGGTTAAACTGCAGCCACTAAATGTAGTAGATTGGTCTCAAGAAGAAATTTTGCAATTAATGCGAGTTTTCATCAAAGCATTCGACTGGACGAAGCTCAATGACGACATAGATCTACAGTTCTCCATCTACTTAGTCGGTGCATCATTCATATTCCCGTTATTAAAGATGACGCAAGTCATGCCGCCGACACTTATATATGATAATGGATTTTTGCTAAACGAATTCTATGATTGGCTGAATCAAGCTGTTTCAACAACAGTCACAAACAAGTTAATCGTCGTCCACGCACTCAGACTCCTCGGCGACATAATCTGCAGGCCAGAGTCAGACTCATTCATTTCTGATGAGAAACTCGCTGAGTTTTATTTGGTTTTAAAGAACCACATTGGCAATGATAACATGAAAGTTAAGCAGACAGCATTGGTTTATGCTTGCAGATGTTTACTTGTTGGATTGAGAGGATCTAATCTATTGCTGACGACAATATGCCAGGCATTGCCAACTTTATTGATATCTATTGATGGAGGAATCGAAATCAATTTCGCTGAGAAGAGCGCCATCGCCATTGCTATATGTTCTTTAGGAGACTGCAGCACACAAAACAGTTTGGCAAAACCTGACAACGCGGAAAGAATCACGAACAAGATCAAAGCCGTTGAATTCTGTTTCGAACTTCCTCCGTCATTAAGGATTCCGACACTCATTCAGATAATCACAGAAGAATGCGTCAACAGCAGAGATGAAGTCATCGAAAACTGCCTCACATCACTTTTGAAGTCACTCAAATCCAGGTCAGTTGATGATGTCTATAGCTTCTTAGGACTGTTGAATATATTCCCTGAGCTAGAGAAATGCCATTCTGGATCAGTTTCAAGAGTATTGACTGTTTTGTTGAATACAATTGAGATATTCAACGAAGGCGATGAAAATCTTTACTATTTGACAACAATGCTTGCTTGCGAAGCCTTAGTTGATGCTGCACCAATTATTGATGTCAGCATTCACTACAAGCACCTCAAGAGCATCGCAGAAAACTGGTGCCTTGGATTGGACACATGCAAGTTTTCTAACGAATGCCAGCAAAAGTTAAGATATGCGTTATTGTTCATTTCATCCAATTACACGAAATTCCATTATCCTGTAGACGAAAACATTGTCGGTGGAAACATGGAGAACACGACTGTCTTCAAGTATTCACAGATCGATGACATTTTAAGACTGCAGAAGTCAAGGATAGTCTCAGATTTGCCTGTTGCTAGGACAGCGTGGAATTACAAATGTGTTCATCCAGCAAACTCAGACGTCAACGCAATCAAAAAAGAAGTTGATTCCAACATCGCAATTCCTTCTCCACAAGAATCTGATGTACAAAAGCAATTCACAAATCACATTGAAGCATTCGTGACAGATTTGTTTGCAAACAAACTTCAAGAGATGGGCGTTGAATCAAACATTTGCACACCAGAAGAATTCAATCCTCAGCCGCAGAACCAATCGCCAAACGTTTTGCCGCAATGCTCACCACAAAGAGCTCCACCATCATCGACTGGCCATGATGCTGCAGCCTTCATGACATCGTTCAACTACTTCGACATTCTTGAGTCTCAGAGAGTTCTGCCATCAATTTCACCTCAATCGGCCGCAAAGATGCAAAACTTAGACAGCCAGTCATTCAGACACACAATATTCGCAAGATTTGCCAATCTGTCTGCAAACTTAACAAACAGCGACTGCTTCGAGGACTTCAAGCGCGGACTAGGCTTCCCGACACAGAACGGCGACATTGTAAACACTACATATGGCCACAATGTCGTCTTCACGAATGAGAGATCGATTGGCGCAGCGATTGTTGTTTGGGCTGAGAAGATGACTAAGGCTGAACTCGTGCAAACATTCAGTGCAGAGAACACATTGAGGATCGAAATTATTCCGACACACAGTGGTTTGTTTGATGTCAGAACTACAGCATCAATCAAGCTTAATGATGATATTGTTCAGATGAAGCGCGCATTCGTGACAAAGAGATCATTACCATTATTCGTGATCTCTCAGATAATGTCGTCTGTCCACACAATACAGATAAAGGAGAACAACGCCCACGAGCCTTTTGTAACTAATGGAAATCTTATCAGAGAGATGAAGAACTCAGAATTCCACTCTCATCCAATAATGCTGCTGTGTCCTAAGAAGATACTTCAGGAAGTGCAGCAGTAAAAATAATATTAAGTGTAATTAAAATGGAAACTTTTATGTCAAATGATTTTTTATTTTCGATTCCTATATTAGTTATAGATAAACCAGTGTTGCTTTAAATATAATAGAGTAGGTTTGTATATGCAAATCTCAATATAAGGAAGCTATAAGTCATTTTGTTTATTAAGGAGCAAAAATTATTAAAAACGTATTTTTTGGAACACAAAATTTTGAAAGAACTCATAGAAATATTGTATGTGTTTCCTCAAATGATTGTCAAAATTTTTTGTTATTATTTCTATGCGAGAACAGTTATAAATCATTATATATAGACCAAAATTGTCAATAATCATCAATCAATTCTTAATTTTTAATGATGAAATTAAAATCGTGATTAAATTTTGCTATATTTCGTCAGTTAAGTTATATATTGTTTATATTTGAGGTTTTGCTGCGTGTTTTGATATATAATTTTGGTTTTTGAAGTTAAAAATTTTAAAAGATGCATAAGACTTCTTCACCACAAATTGGAGAAGCTCCTTGTCGCCGAAATAAAAGAGAGGAATACCTCAGGAAATACAAAAATTGGGGTGCTAGGCCTGTAGAGCGTTCTTTGCAAAAAACCGGAATTCAAGAATTGGAGCCTTATCAAGAAAGACCCCGAAAAAGTGTTCCACACTACATAACAGGATCAAATTCAGTTCAGAAACCTATACAAACAGAAGAATCAAATCAAAATGTCATGACCGTTATTAGATTAGGCGACCCAACAGTTGTTTTGATTGATCGCCAGTGTCGTACGCCAACAATTCCATCACGTCTCAAGATTAAATCTCCGACAAAACCAAGAGTTCACAACACTACTCGAAATTACGACCAATCGAAGTCACTTTCGTGGAAATACTACGGAGAAGTTGATAATGTCATGGGCTGTTTAACAGAACACATTCGTGTTCGGCAAACTCCTAGAATTTATGCTAAGACTGCCCTATTTTCATCTAGGAACACCTCGCTTCTGACAACACCTACAAATAGTTCTTCTAGATTTCAATCAACATATTAGAAATGAAATTAATTTTATTTCGAAATATTCCAAATCATTCGAGGTTTTAATAAAGTTATTCACACTTTTACAAAAGATAACTTTATTAATAGCCATGTTATGCAGTCAAGAAATACAAAATTAATAATATACGAAAATTAGAGAGAAAATATAAAAGAAACAAACCGAAAAATAGTAATACATAGATATCATGCCCTCATTTTATCAATATTAAGATTCGATATTGATTTCCAAAAACTTTTTTTGTAACTATGTATTTTAGCTAGATTTTACATCTGTCATTATATAATACGCTTTTCAGTATTTTTCATCTTTACCATGTAATAAAATTTTTGATTTTGATAATATGAAATTTTTAAGTATCACATACTACGGCTGATATCTATTCGCAATAAATGTCAAAATCCACTAACATTTTTTGCTCGTATCAAAAAAATAAAAATAATTTCTTCTATCTGCGCAAAATGAGATAACATAATGTATTTCGTATAAATAATGATATACGCACAAAAAATTGAAATTAAACTAGCTTTTGTCACGATTATTTAGAAAAATAGTTTTTTCTCGAAAATTCTTCGTTTAATCTCGGATCCTAATTAGCTATATCAAATTCACATAGTTATCAGAAAAATACCAATTCATTGCATAGCATAATGAAAATGAGATTTTTTTTTTTATACATGAAAAATTGAATGTTTATTTCAAACAATTGTAATGATTCAATAAATACAAGCAAAGTTCCAAGAAATATCCTACGCCTTTCATTTTATTTTTCCTGGAGAGTTTTAGAAATCAAGTTGAATGTTATGATGACGAGCAACTTTCCTATAGTCCCATAAATATACATCATTATCATTAGACACTGGCCATTTCTGATTGTTCACTGCATAAATCATTTTATCAATATATTTCATATTTCGATAAACATCAATCACTGCTGATTTTTGTGCTTGAGTTTTTGGAAAGTGTAAAAAGTTATCATTCTGGCAATATGTTGTCCATATATCGAGAGATGCTAATGTTCCAAAAACATGTAAATCAAACATGTTTGAGCCGATGATAGAAATTCCTGTTTTGGGTTTCATGAAGATTGCATTGATTGGACCAGATCCTGAAGGAACAATGAAATATTTTGCTGCGGCAAACAATTTAGTTCCAATACTGAAATCTTCCATATCACTATTCTTGATAATGATCCAATTTTCGTCTTGGTATTTATTTTTGACTGCGGTTACAATTTCAGGAAAATTGCTGATATGTCTTGCACGGTCTGTTTTTTCTCTGTTGTTGAGTAAGCCAATGCTTAGTTTAATCTCATCCAGTTTCAAATTCTTTCTGATCTGCGCTGCTGCACATCTCACACCATACAATTCTGATGATGCATCCCACTCTGGATTGATGACGTGAAGAATTCTGCACGCATATGTTTTGCCTGACTCAATATTGAGAACTGGGCCGTGTTCGATGCCTAATATATCAATAAATTTCCTAGACAAGTCCATGTTGAATCTTAATGCGAGCATTGATCGCTTTATGATGTCTGCAGGGAACGCGAATATGTTTGAGATGATTCCATCATGAATGTGGTGGCCAAACTGTGGCCATGACAGCTGTAGGTAAACTACCTCATTGTAAACATCGCCAGAAAATACATACTCCGCGTCGTCTTGGTGATCAAAATAGACTGATTCAAATCGATACTTTTCATCGTAAACACAATATTTGTTGAAGCAAGCATATCCAAGAGTATAATGCATATCGACCTGCCTGACAATGTATTTATTATTTCCTTCTCTTGTGTCGAAACGCACATTACTTGTTAAAAGAATTTTGTTTGAAATTTCTGGGAGGAAGTTTGTGTATTTATTTATTGATATTAGTCTTGGCGCCTTTTCATATTTTATTCTTGGTAGAAACTTTGGTTTACACTTTAATGGAAATTTTGGAATTAGATCAAAACCATATGCAATTTTAGGTGATTGTTTTTTTACAAAGTTATTCAACGATATGAAAACTACGATTACTACTGGAACGAACAATGACGATGATCTCATTAAAATGCGTTTTTTCACCATTTTTTAGTCACTTGAACTAAAAACAGAAAAACTGTGGAAAAAAATTGAATTTTATAAAAACAGTTTTTATAAATAAATAATTAGATTTAATATTCTTAATAATGATTATGCTGAATCATTATTTTGAGAATTCTTAATAAATAATCCTATTTTTTCTTCACAAAAATTCAATATTTACACAATTATGAATTATGATTAACAATTTTATGAATTATGATTAACAATTTTAAACATTAATATTCTTTCATATATAATTTTTACACTAATTTTCACAAACGTTAAATTTTTTTTTTCAACACAATTGTGGAATAATTTTGAGTGCTCTATCGATTAAAAAAAAGCTCACTTTTCTCAGTAATTACTTGAAATCTGTTCTATTCTTATCATGGATAGGGTTGCCTAGTTGTAAATGTATATTCGGATAACGTTGAGGAATTTCAAATGATTTTTATCGAAATAAAAAAAAAAAACAATCCATTCAACAGAGGAATCACAAAGAAGCTGTCATTTTGCACTAAAAAGATCGCATTCTAAAAATGATAGATTATGTAGCGTACGGAAATGCTTGGTCAAAAAGTGAATTTCATTTTCCAAAAACGTTACATGGTCAGTATTATTATTATTCAATCAAGTATCCATTATATACCTGAATCTCATATTTAAAATTATTTAATAACAGATTTTGCTTTAAAATAATATAAAAACAATAAATAAAACAATAACAAATAAAATCAGTTGAGTGATGATTTCGCTTTTTCTGTTTCGTAGTCTTTGATGACTTTTTGGACGATGTTAGTCAACTGAAGGATCTGATGATATTGAGGGGTTCGACGTTCTGCACGTGCCTGTCGCTCCTGGTCGCGTCGCTTTAGCAGCAACGCCTTCCTGTTCTTCTCGTAGATAGAAATAATCTGCTCGCTGTTCTGTGACTGTGAAAGCATAGTTTGCTGTTGCTGCTGGACCAATAACGCTGCCTGTTGCTCGGCTGTCCTTGATGTAATAAGTTTAGGAAGACGGGATGTGACAGCTGGTGTGGACTGCTCTCTGACTGTGGCTGCGCTAGATGTATCCGCTGGTTTGACTTGTGACCAGAAAAACAACTCGCCGTCCCACTGCAATGAAACCCATCTGTCACTCTTAGGTGTAGAATAAATTGCTGTGATTAAGTCGTTGTGGCCCACAAATATCGCTTTCTCTTCTCTCGTGTTCAGCGAAATCAGTCTTATTGTCTTGTCGTCTGTTGCGATGAGGATCGTGTTGAATGCAGCTGGTGCCAAAGCAGTAACAAAACATGGAGACGTCGAGAAAACGAATGTTGCTGCTCCTAAGATATTAGAAGTGTGCCAACCCCTTATATATCCATCAGATGACGAGCAGATGATCATGTCTTCCATCTGGGAGAGCACGCAGAACGAAATGGAGCCGAACTGAGAATGATCGATCAGCATGACTTCCTTTATGTCGTTCTTTGAGACCTGCCACTGCCTCATGTATCCCTTGGAGTCACACGTGTACATCTCGCTAGTGTTCTGGAGTATAACCGCTGCAGTGATTGTGTTCTCGTGGATTCTTTCTCTTTGTAAAATTTTCTCGAGTTTGTCTTGGCAGTCCCAGTAAGCCATAGACAGTTCGTCGCCCGCGAAAGTGATGGCCTTGGAGTTGATCACTAGTATGTGCGAGATTTTGGCGCCTTCCGTGTGTACATTCGATAGATTCCTGATTTCAGACAAGCAAACACTCATAAATGTTCCATTCTTAAAGCCGACCAAAAGGCAGAGCTCTGGATAAAGAAACTCCATGCATGTTGAGTCTGGCATGCCGAGCATTATATCGGATAGGTATAAATACGTGGAACTTTGGCGTAATGCGTAAATCGATGAACCACCAACGAAAATGTTGGTTCCTGGTGCAACCATTGAGTTGTTTGGACGCTTGGTGACCGTCTGAACTGAAACAGATCGCTTCTTATTGTTTGTTACAGGTGTTGGAATCATATCATCCGAGAAAATGAATCCGGAGAATGCGCTAATGCCTTTATCGCGCATCTTATATCTGAATAAGTAAGCAGAGTTCGACCATTTCCATGAATAAACGTATTTGTGATTCACAATTGCAGTAACGCGTGTATTAAGTCCATCACCGAGGATTACTTCGAAGTTTGCTTTAGTGGAGCCTGCTTGCGGTAGATCTTTGAACATCTGGAAGTTATCTGAAATATCTGTATTTTGATGCCTTTGATCTATGATGTGAATGTTTCCATCTTTCGAGGCTATCCACACAAGCTGCATCGCGTCATCCATGTAAATCGATTGCACGCCGCCCAACATATTGTCTGCAATCGAACCTAAATACAAACCTTCAACGGAAAACGTCTTAATGGACCCGGTGAGGTCGCCAACGACGAATGACTGCTGTGACATCTCAGCATAAAGAGCAGAAGGCGTTGTAGTTAATTTTGTGACTATTTTTGAAACCGTTAAGTCCATTAACTGTGTCGTTGCTACTGTATGGTCATAAGAGCATGAAAACAAGCGTCTCTGGAATCCTGTGAGCTTATGAATAATATCATTGTGAATTTTCGCTGTTTGGCGTAAAGTGAACGGACAATTGTCTCCATTCGCGACAAGCTGCGACATTATAGTTGGAGATAACTCGAACGTAACGATTTCTCCTAAAAGTCCGATTGCGAGAATTTCGTTTTCTTCGTTAAAGTAGATAGAATATATTGGAGAGGGTGTTTTTGCGTATTTAGACTTTCCTTTGATGTGCTGATAACGGTGAACCATCGTCGTTCCATGCCAAGTGATGATACAACCGTCATAGCCGCAAGAAAAAAGCAAATCGTAGCGTGAAGAATATGCAAAACCGGTAATCTTTCCTGTGTGTCCTTGCTGTTTGAGCCGATCTGGTGGAAGTTTTCTGAATAACGTAGATGTTTGAGTATTCCAGACACGAATTTCGAAATCTTCATTGCCAACATACAGATATTTGTCGTACTGAAGGCTTGCCGTTGTGTTGTGAATCGAAAAAGCAGAATCTAATACCCAACTCATTTATATTATTAAAAAAACGAACAAATTTATTCATTTGTCATGTAAACACTTTATATGTCATGTAAAACATTTACACGTCGTGTAAACCATATTATGTCGTGTAAAATATAAATTTGACATGTAAAATAATTGTATGTTGTGTAATTTATTAATTTGTCGTGTAAAATATATATATTTGACATGTAAGATTTTTACGCGTCGTGCAAAAAAAAAAATACATGAAGTGTAAAATAATAATTTGTCATGTAAAATATTTACTTGTCGAATTAATTTTATCATGCTTTTTAACATGATAAATCTTTTTAATTACCTATTAGAAAGACTTTGTTCCATAGAAAATTTTCCCAAAATCGAATTTTTCTTGACGAAATTAAATCATATGATTTTCAAAATCATATCATTTCCTTTTATATGTTAAATGTTCATGTAGTTAAAATAACTATGTATCATAATGATAAAATTAAGTTTAATTACAATCCGAATTGATAAAGTCTTCACTTTCTTCTTCATAGTTTGTATCTTCGTTATCTGGGTAGAGTGTTTCGCCACAATCAACTACCATTTGCGTTCCAGTTACCCCTTTTGAATAATCTGAGAAGAGAAACTCTATTGCGTTAGCTACGCCATCAACAGAGACAAGGTGACCAAGAACAGTTGTTTTAACATGTTCTACGTAAAAATCTTGTAATTCTTCTTTTGATCCAAAATATTCGTTATGAAACTTTGTGGCAATGAGTCCTGGAGCAACAGCATTAATTCTGATATCCGAACCTAATAATTCGCGAGATTTTTGAATGCAATAATTTGAAAGAGCAGCTTTTGTTGTGCAATAGCCTGTACCGCATTCTAATGGATGAAAAGAGTTTGTGCTTGATATAAAAACTGAAGAACAAGTTGGTGATAAATTAACTGACTCAAAAGTCGTGACAGCAGATAGAAAATTGATATTAATCACCTTCTGTATATCTTTTTTCATCTGAAGATACGATACTTGGTCCATTGTGCCGCATGTTCCTGGGCAATACAAGAAATAATCGATTTTGATATCTTTAAATTGATCATATCTTGCTTTAAACTCGCTTATTTCCTTATTTGAAGACAAATCGATGGTAATTGAATGGAATTTTGTTTGTGAATCTTTATAACTTAAACCTAAAAGATCTAAATTTTTAGCATTACGTCCTGTCATGATAATATTGGATATATTGCATTTAACGAGCCTGTTTATCATCTCTCTTCCTATTTCTGAAGTCGCACCGATAATTAGAGCTGACTTGCCAGAACAATCTGCGAGCATCTAAAAAAACTAATCATCATTTAACGCAAATCAATTCTATATGATAATTGCTGAACGAATATTAACCATAGAAATTGCTTGAAATAGAAATCAAAATTCAAATCTAAGCAATTTCAGGCATTAATCCCAATAAAATCATTACATATCCATGATTTGTTTGTAATGCACTATGCTCATATAGAGATTGAGCTTGATATTCTATCTCAATCGATTTATCTCAAAACTTGGATTGAAATAAGCATCAACTCAACAGACAACAACTAAAAACATAGATTTTTATTCTCTAACAACCGCAAAACTTAAAATAAATTTTCATTTATAATTTCTCATACTTCAAAGCTGATGTTTTAACAAATTAATCATAGGCTTATGTAGAGTAAATATAAGAGTCACTCATATCTATAAAAACATAATTTAATTTGAAATAATATTAAAACACTCTATTTACTCTCAGGGAATGGTTGTCTGCGCGAATCATGGAATTTCCTGCATAGATCATTCAAGAAAGAATGTGCGCATTGCATTCCGAAACTTGGATTACCAGCATCCATTCTTTTATACTGTGTTGCAAGAAGCAATTTAACAGTTTTGTTACTTCTTGGATCAGAAAACATCGGATCGTTTTCTCTTTCATCGAACATAGCGAAAAAGAATGGAATATTAAAAAGATATGGAATAGATTCACCAAAATAAACAGGTTTTGCAGAAAGGAAAGTATTTTTCACAACTTCTATCTGATCTAAGGTGAGAAATTGCATAAAGAATGCAAAATATCCTTTGTATCCATTGAGATTCGAAATATCAAAACCAAATGATGCAACATAATCAGAAATTAGATTTGTGTTATACATCGTGAGTGTAATCATATCGAGCATGTGTGACATCGATGCGTGACCTCTTGATATGTAAGCAGCGATCATATAATATTCTAATTTATGTGTGCAATCAGCAGCACAGATAACAATCTTTTCAACAAGCTCACAGATAAGTTTGAACTCGACACTTACTCGTGAATAGTGCGGATTTCGTTCCTGTATTGTTTTTAATAAATCTTTAAGGATATCACTGAATAAAAGGTTCTGTGGTATCGGAATATCGAATGATATTATGATAAAATCAGCAAAATCTGAAATATATTCTGTTTTTGAAAGAGCGTAATTAAAAATCGCTGTAAAATCTTCAAAACTGTTTGTAAGCCTTGAAAACATTTGGTAAATTGATTCAACTTCTGGATTCTTTGTATGTAATAAGCTGAAAAACTCAAGATATTCGGTGAAAGGATGATAATTTCCTCGATAAATTTTTTCAGCGCCAACCAAAGGATCAAACTGCGGCGCTTCTTTGTAATTCTGTTTCTCATCGTGATTTTCAAATTCTGTTTGTTCACTTTCGTTGGAAATTTCGGTATATTTGAGAATTTGTCTAAGTTCACCATCCAAATACGGTAAAATGTTATTATCTATATTATCTGCTATATATTTAAGTGAATTTTGTACTTGAATCTGAAAATCGCAAAGGCATAAATTAATTAAGATATAATGAGCATATAAAAGCATTTCTGGAGTAGAATCACTTGACTGAATCGCTGAAGCCGCGCAATCATTTAATTTCTCATATGATAAAACCATTAAGGCGCCGTCCATGTCTAATTCGAATTTAAATATATAC
The DNA here is from genome assembly GCA_008369845.1 of Trichomonas gallinae. Classification (NCBI taxonomy): domain Eukaryota; phylum Parabasalia; order Trichomonadida; family Trichomonadidae; genus Trichomonas; species Trichomonas gallinae. The sequence goes on from MRSU01011698.1 coordinate 20,656, forward strand.
TCAAAAATAACATTATATCTTTCATTTTCCAATGCACGCGCTGAATTCAACCTGAAGAACATATCAGACTTAGGATGAGATGAAGAACTCATCAAATCTGATAAATCTGGATAAAAACTCTGCATTCCAAATTTTAAACTTTACATGACAATAATAATGTTTATTTGTCAATTTCTATTTTTTTAATTTATTTTCTTTTTCTACAAAGCTTATAGTTTATGAATATTAAAATCGAGTTTCTTCAAAAATAGTATAAATGTTGTTTTACGTGGCAAAAATATATTTATTTGTCAAAATTTGATTTTTCGGAATTACTCTGACTTCATTTTCTTTTATAATATAGTTAAAATATTATGAAAATCGAATAGAAAGTGATTTTCTGCAAAATAGAAAATTTGATTTTTCGAAATCTGTTTGACTTCATTTCCAATCTCTTCATAACTTGTAATTTATGAAAATCCAAACAAAGGTGAATTTTTATGAAATATAAATTTGTTCAAAATTTTGTTGAATTATTCAAGTTTTATATGTAAATTTGTGAAATTTTCAAGAATATTTAAATAAAGTTATTGTTTTTGTCCGATAATTTCGATATTTTTAAATTTTGGAATTCAAAATTAAAATATTATGAAGAATTTTAACGGCAGAAATATTATTTATAAAAAGATATATTGATATATTAAACTAATTTCGTCTTGAAGAAAAAACGAAAAAAAGAAAAAGTGCAATAATCCGTTATAAAATGTCTGAGGATCGCGACGCGAAGTTAGAGTACCTTAACACTAAACCGGAAGGTTCTCCAGTTTCAGTCATGGAGCACACTGCTGAGATTATTGTCAGACTTGCAGATAATTGCGCAGATCGCCCACTCGATTATTTCGAAGTTGCTTCATACATCATCAAAGAAGAACGCCAGACCAAAGAAAATCTCGAATTGCTCAAGTTTGGCAGACCAATGGGACCAAACTTCGTCGAAAATGCAACAAAGAGTGTCAGACTACAATCTCAATTATTCCCGAAAGAAAAACTCGGTGAAGAAGAGGAAGAAGCTGGTGAAGATCAGCAAGCGGAAGATGCCGAACATCAGGAAGAAGAAACAGTTAACGAAGGTGAAATTCCAGATGTTATTGGAAACATGCAATTCATGAACGAGGTTGGCGTCGGATTAAACGAGACAGAAACAATTCTTTTACAGCAAGCAATTCAAAAACTCATTCGTTCTAAGCCACTTGCAACAGCTCGTTTCTGGGGCAAAGTATTGGGCACAGAATGTGACTACTACATCGCAGAGGCCGAATATAACGAAGGCGAGCGCCCACACGCCTCCCAGGAAGAGGAAGAAAAGAATGAGCCAGAAGAAGGCGAGCAGAAGGAAGATAAACCAAGAATTGTTCCAAAGGAAGAAGACTCAGGTCCAAACCAGTACAGCTACTTTGTCTGCACACAGCTCGGCGGACCATGGAAGCTCCTTCCAGATATCACACCTGCACAGATTCAGGGATCAAGATGCATCAGACAGATGTTTTCGGGCTCAGAAAAGGGACCAATCGCTGCCCCAGAGGGTCGCTTCCAGGGCGGTGAATACGAGTTGCTTCGCTGCTTCATTTCAAGAGTTACGCATACATGCACATTAGCTCCAGTTGGCCTCTACAGCCTTGAAGAAGAGCCAGAGGAGGGTGCTCGTGTTGAAAACGTCACTCCAATTACAATGGCCGAAGAGCCAGAATATAAGCCATTAAATGGCCTCAAGTCATTTGTCCACAGAGTTCCAGCCATCTTAGATCAGGGTCGTTGCGAATACTACATCTTTGAAGAAGACCAACAAGATGAAGAAGGCAATGAGAAGGAACCATACGTAGAACATGGCCCAGCCATCCTTACACCAATCACAGAGGATACATCCAAGGACGGCTTTAAGTGCTGGTCCCTCAGAGAAGTCAAGGGAGTCAATAAAAGACTCTGGCTCAGATCTAATATTTGGCCTGGCTTGCACATTGTCTCTAACGACAATGGCTCCAGGATGGTCATGATGTACTTCGGCAACGGCATGAAAGCTCAGAGACCGCTCGAGTGGCCGCCACTGCCTGTGAAGAAGCCGCCGCCACCACCACCAAAGGAGGAGGAAGAGAAGAACGAGAACGAGGAGGAAGAAAAGGGAGATGAGAGCAACGAACAGAAGACTGAGGAGACAAACGAGGAGTCGGCGACAGCAACAAACGACGAGAGTGGAACATATGACTCGAATTACGATTCCAGCGCTCAATAAGAATATAATGTTGCCTTTCTGAGATAATTTTAATAAAATGAGTTTTTGATTATTTGGAAAAATACACTTATCTTTTGTTTGCTTTAACACATAGACTAAGATGTCATAAAATTCCTATAAATAAAATGCTTTAAGTCTCAAAATCAATTTCATATTTCAATATCCTTTAGAGTTTGAAAATCAATAATATAATGTTTTATAAAGGTTACTAAAATGTAATATGTTCTATTATTTACTTTTCGAAATAAAGCATGTTTTAAATTCCAATTTTTATTTTACGATAAAAAATGAAAATAATTTTGTTCAATATTGTCTAATATTTTTTTTTGATATGAGGAAAAATCATAATTAAAACATGTGTCATTTGATGCATAGATTGCCTTGTGATAAGAATTTGAGCCATTGCGTGAGGAAAAATCGAAAATATTAAATAATTAAACAAATATAATTTAATATATAAATATAAACGGATACAAATATACGAAACGGGAGTAATTAGCGGAAATTAACAGACTTAAGTGAATTTTTGATTGATAAAACAAGATCTTGATTGAATTGAAGAGTTGCGTAACCGAATGCTTTGATCTCTGGGGAGAACTGGCCGATGCAGGCAAGTCTGCTTGCATTACTTAAGAATCCGCAATGTGTATGTCCTGTGATTAACCAATCATCTGGCTTAATGTATTCCTTGCAGCCATCCTTGATCCATGAAATGAAGAAGTAGGCATGTGGATCGCGAACTCTGTAATTATTCAGTAAATCGTGGGCCAAGAATGCCTTAATGTCTGGCTTACCAGCTCTTTGTGCTACTATTTGTATAGCGAGTTCCTGGAAGATCTTAACGTTGCCATTATTTGGCCAATTTATCTTGCTAAAGAATTCACGGTCATGATTGCCTCCAATGGCATAGACTGGTACAGGAAGTTTCTCTAATTCTGTTAAAACCATCTTAAGGAGACCAACAGATTGTGTTCCATCGATTAAATCACCGAGAATGAATACAACTGTTGGGTCCTCATTTGCTACGAGAGCACTGAGTGTTTCGATGAATAATTTTGTTGCAATATCTGGTGGTAATTGGGCACCTATATGGCAATCAGAGATAAGTATAGCTTTCATAGCCCTGTCACTCGGTGGGACGTATTGATATGATGTTACTCTATCATTAACAAGTGGAACGCCGAAAATTGTACCGAAGTTTGGGTTCATATTCCAAAAATGTCAAACGTCCACCAAAAAAACTTCTTTGTCCAATCAAAATTCAAAAAATGTTTACATTTTGGAAAATTTTATGTAAAGTGAGGAAATTTTATTTTTTACATGACAAAAATTAATTTTACATGACATATTTTTAAAAGTTTTGTTATTAGTTGAAATTATTGATATTTTAATCCGAATTCATAAACTTAAGTTGACTTAAGTCAAATTCAATTTTCTGAAGCTTAGAGGTCTGCAAATGGAAGTATATAATTAGACCGCATACGGCTAATGACGTTATTAAGTCTCAATGTCATTGTGCATCAAACTGCAAATTGGGGAAATTAAGGTTATACTTTGAAAGGAAAAATGTTTCCATTCAAAAATATTAACTATAAAAACTATTCAAACGTGTAATTCTAGCATTTCTTGTCATTTCATGACTCGAAAAAGTGAGAAAATTAAGACAGGCGTGAAAGCATGCATATATTGAATGCTTCATGCTTTATAATTCATATAAAAATTCTTATCTTGACAAAATTTTTGTGTTTACATGTCAAAAAATTTTTTGTCATGTAAAATTAATAAATTTATTTGGCAACATTGTTGTCAATTTTTTTAAATGCCTGATATTCCATACTACATATTTCCTGAAGATGCTGAGGTTTTGGAATTAAAACTTCCAACATCCGGTTCTGTCCCTGATGAAATAGAACTAAAACTTGCAGATCCTACTGAGCAAATTTTTTTATGCAAACCTTCAAATGATATAGAAGAAATTCAAAAATTTATGAAGAAAAATAAAAATGGAGTAATATTGGTAGCTAAAAAGCGAGAAAACTTACCAGCTGAAATAATAACTTTCCAATTTAAGTACGGTACACAGGAATATAAGCTCGAGCTTCCATCAGACACAACTCTCTTCAACACTCAAATCCCAATTTGGGACAAAATACCTGATTTAGAGAATAAAGCATTAAAATTCATTAACAAAGGCAGAAGTATTGATTTGCAGACAACATTATTAGATATTTCCAAAAATGACTCGATTATAATTATTAAACATGATCAAAATTCTAATCCGCCAAAAAGAATTCAGAAATTAGTATCAAAGAATTTTTGCATTGATATTGATGGATTTGAATCCAATAGTGAACCAACTTTTTCGCTTGAAATACCATCAACATGCAAAAAAGATCAACTTATCAATATGATATACAAAAAAGTCAAGAATCTCGCTCCATATATTATCGATATCTACTACGGTGATAAATTAATCGACGAAAATACTGATATAGCAAGTCTTAATACAGATATTAATTATATCTTTATTAAAGTGAAGTTGACTAACATCTCCTTCCAAACAAGCATCTTACAACTTACAGATATTCCAACTAATTATACGTTTTCACAAGTCGAAAAAGAACTTAAAATGAAATTTCCACATTTTGGTAATGATTCGATTTCTTTTACAGTTGATTCCAGGCAAATTTCTTCAACAGCTACAGTTGCACAAGCCAATCCCGACAACAAACCAATTAAAATTAATCTAATTTCTTCTTCCGTCTCTCCTCCCGCGGCTTCTGCCAGTCCGCCAAAGCCAGAACCTAATCCTAATATGGAACAACCAATTAATGAAATTATGGAAATCACGAAAGCATCTCGAGATGAAGCAGTTAAATATTTCGAAAAATTCAATGGAAGTATCAATAACGCTATCGACCAAATATTTAAGTCTAAAAATACTCAAAGTATGTCTTTTCAGAGCTCATCTCAACTTCCTGATTCATATCTTCAAACAGTTCAAAATTCTATAGATCATGGAAATTTAAATCTCATGGTTGTTGAGTTAGGATTTAATAGAGATCAAGCAATGCACGCTCTTTTTGCTGCAAACAATGTTGTTGATGTTGCATGTTCTCTAATTACAGAGCCAAAGCGTAACAGATATAATAAATTAGAAGAAATTACTAGAAATATATATAATAAATCAAATGAACCAGATGTTTTAGCGGATCCAAGAAAATACTTAAGACCAATATTCTTAAATTTGACAGACACTATTCAAGATAATGAGGTAGAAACAATCCGTCAAATAATAATTACAAGCTAGTTTAATTAGAAATTTCTAGTAAAATCATTAAACTAAATTTTGCAATGCAGTTTACTAGTGTTATAATTTAATTACTAATTTTCAAACATATTTCATAGTGTTTACAAAACATTAAAATGTTATTATAATAATTCTTCATTAAAAGTTTGTTTTGCGCCAGCATTAATGAGGGCAAAAACGCAGTCTTCATTATTCATATCTATGGCAATATCAAGCGCTGATGTTCCATCATTGTAGGTTGTATTCAGATCTGCACCTCTTTGAATTAACAGTTCTAAAATCTTTATATAGTTGTTCTTGGCAGCTACAAATAATGGAGATTCACCTAACGAGTTCTTAGCATCAATATCTTTAAATCCTTTATCTAATAATGCATAGACAATTCCAATTGAGTTGATTTGAGTGGCAAGAAGGAGTGTTGTATCTCCTGTACTATCACGCAAATTGATGTCTGCTTTATTTTGAATCAATAGTGTAGCAATTTCAGTTTGATTGTTCGCAATAGCAATGAATAACGGGCTCATTCCATTTTTATTTATAGCATTGACATTCGCGTTCTTTTGAATGAGAGACCTTACAAGCTCCAGGCGGCCATAAGATGCTGCGAAATGAAGAAGTGTTTCCGAGTTTGGACCCATTTGATTGACGTTTGCGCCATGATCAATGAGATATGCTGCTATTTCATCATAGCCATTAATTATTGCACGCATTAATGGGAATATTCCGATTGAATCTGCAATGAATAAATTTGCCTTATGTTCAATGAGGATTTTAACAGTTTCTAAGTCACCTTCTCCGCAAGATATGAGCAGTGGAGTTGTCTGGTTCTCATTAACTGAATCAACTTTGCATCCGTTTTCGAGCAATTGTTTGACAATGTGTGGATGCCTTCCTTTAGCTGCCCAATGCAAGCATGTGTATCCATCATCATCTTTCAAGTTCAAATCTGCTTTTTTGCTGATAAGAAATTCGATGAATCGACTATTTCCTTTTAGTGCTGAAAACATCAGTGGTGTAGTACCACCATCAGATCTTGTATTAACATCGATACCTGAATTGATTAAATTTTGAAAATTGGTAAAATCATTTTTCTCAATTTCCATAAAAACGTTATTTTCGTTATTCTCATTAGATTCAGCGTCACAATTGCAGTCATCACAGTCTTCTATATATGATCGTACGAGCATCTGAAGGATTGGGACCGTTTTAAATTTTCCAAGTACTTCAATAATGTCAGAAGTTGGAGTTTTCGGAGGTAAATGGATGCATTGCAGCAATTTATATGATTCTAAACCATATTTATCAGTACAGATATGAATTAAATCTATGGCATCTCGAACTGAAACTGTTTTTGAGTTTGTAAGTGTGTTTATTATAGATTCCAGCGGCTGGTCTAACAGATTCTGAATAAAAACTGAGCATTTCGAAGTGCCAGCACTATCCGAATTTTCCATTATTCGAAAGTGATATGAACATATACAACATGTTTTACAAACCTATTTTTAAGGTTTTTGAGATGTGAAACATGTAAAAAAACGGAAAAAATTGCATTTTTCAGAAATAACAAAATAATCATCCAACAAAGACTTTATTTCTAATATTTTCTTCTTCCTCTACATCTCTATTAGCTTCATCTTCTTTGACATGTAATGATTCTTGTTGAACGATTTAATAAATAATTTTTGCCTTAAATTCATGTTAAATGTTTCTTTTACTGGCTCTTCCTAATTTTCTTCTTTTAAAAGCGCTTAATCATCATTATTACATAATCTTGAAATAAAAAACCAGATTCAGCATTTTTCTGTTGTGAATTCATCTGTTATTTCATCTAAATAACATCATTTCAAATGTTACAAAGCATAAAACCAAAATTTAATTTTAGGATAATAAAATTTCTACAAAATGATTTAATGCAAGAAATTATGAGATATTTTAGAAAAATATGATTATAGAATTAATAAACATATTCTAACTTTTATATTAAATAACAAAAATATATAAACAAACAAAAAAATCATTAATTCGGCCTCTTTGCAGTTTTCATTGGTCTTCTCTTCTTTGCAGATTCCGCTTTTTGGCGTCTCGCTGATGTAATTGTCAGCTCTGGGATTTCGTCAATTTGTTTCTTTTCATGGACAATTTGCGGAGCCCAAAGATGCTCTGATATAGTATTTTTCTCCATTCTCCTTGCAGACGGCGGCCTCCTTGAGCTTTCAACGTTTGTCTCTGTGAGAGCAACAGGTGGCATCGTGACAGGCGGCTCTGTGGACATTCTGCTTGACATAGATATCTGCAGCTGCAGTGGATCCATCTCGGTGCTCCTTCCACTATTAGAAGCTGACTGTTTCCTAGCAGAAGACGGCATATTTAGGTGGTCGTAGTTTGAATTCGTTCTAATGTTCGAGTCAGTTTTCTTCCTAGAAGAGAACGGAAGGCTTTCCAAGTTACTCTCAATTCTTCTTGATGAGTTTTTGTCAGACAGATCGCTCTTGTCTTCTCTGCGGCTTGTATTGTATCTCCTAGCAGCAACAGGCTCATTGTATGTGTCAGTGTAAAGTCTGCTGCTCTTCTTATTAGAGTTAGGGATGTTCAATGCCTCTATCTCAGGCTTCTGCCTTCTCGCGGAAACAGGCTCTTCATAATTGCTTCTTCTTCCAGTGGATTTCTTTTCTAGTTCAGACTGTCTCCTTGATGACGTGATTGTCATGTTGTCTAGCTCTGATAGCCTCGAAGACGATGCTGTGTCATTGTAGTAAGGATCGGCTGATGATATGTTGCTTCTCCTGCCAAAGTTCGCAGTCTCGCTTCGCGATGATTCGGATTTCTGGCGCCGTGCACTCGCTGGAGCTTCGTATGGATAGAGATCGCTAATCCTCTGCTCAGCAATGTCAGCTTTCTGACGTGCTGTAAGTGGGACTCTCGGGACTTTTTGTTCAGAGTTTTTGCGTCTCAAGTATGAGCGGTCATCAGATCTTTTAGATCTTGATGTGACGCTTCCTGATCTTCCTGTCCTTGGAGCCTCGTCGTCGTGATCGTTGACACACATCGGGTTAACAGCTTCAGCGCGAGCAGTCTGAGCACGTGGAGTTTCGAGGTTGAAACCGCCGCCGAGTCTCAACATTTCGACTGGCTTCATGTTGATTGGTAATGTTGGGATTTGCGGTCCTTGTAGAGCCTGGTTCTTTTGCTTTATTGCCAATGATTTAGTCTTTGTTTCTTTCAGTCTGCCTCTAAGATCAGCAATGGCTTCTTTGAGCTGCTCAGCCTGCGCTTTAACAATCTCTGTTTCTTTTTGAGCTTCTTCCATTTCTTGCTCTTTCTTTTTGATTGATTTCTTTATGTTATCAAAAGCGACATCTTCGTCAATGAATCTGGCATTCTTTGCTCTCGTCTTTACTTTCTCTATTTCCTCTAAAACTTGATGCTTCTTCGAGAGCAGTTTAATTCTCTGCTTCTCAACTCCTTCGATTTTGTTTTTAAGGTATTGGATCATTTGGATCTGCTTGTAGCGGTCTGGGTTCATCGCTGCCATGATCGTCCATCTATGCACATTCAGCGGCCTCATGAGCTCCTGCTCGTAGCGATTTCTTAATTCTCTTTCATGTAGCAATGCTGAATCGAGAGAAATTTTTTCAAGCGTCAAAGAAGCCAGAACTGCCGCGCGATTCTGCAATTTTCTGTTCTTCGCCATGAGTGCTGACATCTCTGATTCCATTTCCCTGTACTTCTTCTGGTTCTCGCTGTAGTTGAAGCCTTTGTGGTCGAGTTCGTACATCAGTGAACTGACCATAACTTTCTGTTCATCAATTTCTGTCTGGCGCTGAGCTAGCTGTGATTTCAGCATCGTTATCACGTCGGTGATGTTCTTCAGCTCTGCGTTGGCATGTGTAATGTCTTTCTGTGACTCCATAATAATAAGGTTCAGTTTTGTCGCTTCACTTTTGATTTTGATAACAGTCGAGTTCATTTCTTGTGTCATCTTCTTTGTTAGGTCAACCATCTCTGTTAAAGAGACATTCTGCTTTTCGAGGGACCTTGACCTAAAGTGTTCTTTGATGCAGTCGCTCGTCTTCTCTTGCGCCATGACTTTTAATTTTTGAATTTCTTCATGAGCAGAATTTATTTTCTTCAAAAGTTCTTGGTTCTCTTTTTCTATTCCTATGATCTGGTTAGATATAATATCTCTGTCCTTGCGCATGTTCTGGACAATCTTCTCGTGGTCCTTCGATTGTACTTCTATAGAGTGAAGCAGATAGTTTGACGACTCAATTTCCGCGCGCGTCATCATCAGGTTGTCTGAGAACCTGACAGTATTCACGATGCTTTCACCTGCCTGCTTCATGTACATCTTCGACTCAGTCTCCAGAGAATGTGCATAGCTGTTTAGTGTCTCTATGTCCATCTTCTCTGCGTTGATTTGCGCGTCAACAAGTTTTGACAAATCTTTCAGCTCTTTCGTGTTGTTTTTTTCTTGGTCGACTCTCATCTTCACTTGATGAATGTTTCTCTGCGTAGAGTCGTTCTGTCTCTCCACCGTCTTCATGTTGCTGTCTTGTATTGTGTAGTTCCTAGTAATGCCAATGATTTCGTCCACTTTATCGCGCTTTTCTTTGCCCGTGACTCGAAGCTCATGAGCCAAATTATCCCTGTACTTTGTTATTTCATCCAGTCCTTGCTTGGACTCTTTAATGGCGCTGTCTATTCCCTCTATGTGGACCCTCTCTGAGTCTATTGTTCTCTGGTGAGACTCTAAGTTCTGCTTGACTCGCTGAATGTTTGAATTTAAAGTGTTTTGATGATTTAACACTAAATCGAGGCTTGCCTGCCTTTCTCGCTTCTTAATTATAGAAATATTGCAGTCATTCCTAGCTTCGTTGAGTTTTGAGCGCTGGTTTTCTAGTTTTCTGCTTAAATCATCGATATTTGTTTTTGAATTTGCGATTTTTCGCGTAATTTCATTGGATTCATCTTGTGAAGCATCGCTGCTAATCTTTGTTTTTTCAATTTGATTATAATATTGCATTTTAGAGTTTTTTAAGCCTTCTAATTGTTCTGATTCGATATCTATTGATTCTTCAAGAGCTTTTGATTCCGTTTGCGATGACTCGATTGCTGTGTTGCAGTCAGCAACAAGTCTTTTCAGTTTCTCTATCTCTGCTTGTAGTACGTTAATTTCTTTCTCGTTTCTTTGTGCTTCATCCTTGAAATTTGTAAGGTCGACCTTCATATCGGCGAACTTTGCTTCAGAGACGCTTTGTTCGTGGACTTCTGCCGCAAGTTTGTCCACTTGTGATTTCATTTGCTCGCATATCTCTTTAGCTTTCATTTCTTTCTCTTGAGATGAAACAACCAGCCTTCTAGCTTTCTCGAATTCGTCTTTGTATTTGTCTATTGCTTTGTGATCGTCTTCGCTCATTTTTAATAACGCGGATACTTTAGTTGCATTCGCAATAATTTCAGCATTTAATGCTTGCGCGGCACTGGTTAATTTATTGTTCTTATCGTGGCTATCCATGAGTAAATCATGGAGTTGGCGATAAATATTAGTAAATTGTCGAACATTTGCTGTATCTGTTATTTCTCCGACAATGTTCTGGAAGTCCTGGACAATCTGCGATATTTCCTTCTCAAGATCATCCTGGTTTACTCGCTTCTTGTCGGACATTTTTCTTGAGAAGGAAAAATCTATCCGTTTATAAATTTATGATTTATTTCACAAACACGCAATTTTCGTGTTAATACAGTCAAATAACATAAAATTTCTCATTTTTTTTATGAAATCGAAAAAATCATTTTCAAATTCTTGTTCTACAACTTATATATTTTCATATTAGCCAAATATATGCTGTAACATGCTAATTCTAGCTTCCTAAGTCCAAAATAATAATAATTAATCAAATTTCCAAAATAGAGTATCAATATCTTGAATATTTAAGTAGTCATACAATAGAAATATAGGGATCTCTTTTCAATATGAATATATTACTATTCATATATAAATTTTTGATCAAATCATCTTGTTATCACTTATATGTTAAGACATTAGTCACCTTGCGCCATTGTATACAAAGTTATGTTATGTAAGTCCAAATGAAATAAGAAATATGATTTTTACGAATGTGTGATATTACATACATAGCAGTGATAAAAGGTATCGAATATAAAGGCATTTGTGTGGTAGAAATGTATTATTTTGAAATTTGTCATTACACATGTGATTACGCAATAATTTGTTAGATGCTATGATTGAAACCCAATTTTTGACAAGTAAAATTGATATTTGACATATAAAACCAAGATTTGACATATAAAATTTATTATTTGACATGTAAAATAATATTTGACACATAAAATCGATTTTTGATTTGTAAAACCAATATTTGACAATTTAAATCGATATTTGACAAGTAAAAATCAATAGTTGACATGTAAAAATGTTTATTTGACATGTAATGGAAAATCAAAAATGAGTTTTTTGTTCTTTTTTATAAAACTTTGTGAAAACAGAGGAAAAATAGAAGAATTTCCAGATTTCACAATAAGCTATACAGGAGAGCAAGATTTCGATGCAAATGAAGTCGCTCCTTCGCCAAATAATTTTGCATATATCACAATGATCACTGGCGACGATGATATTGAGCACGAAGTTCTGAAATCTGCCATGCTTGCATATTCTTTATGGTATATTACACCAAAAGTCGATCGAATTCTATTAATTTCTACGAAATTCAAAATGCCTGAAGTTCATGAACAGCGTCTTGCTAGATTGTATACAAGCGTTTACAGATCACCATTTGTTGACTTTAAATGCCCAGGAAATTTATCCAAAGAATCTGATGCACATCATTGGTTCAAATTAAATGCATGGACAGTTACATCATATGAGAAATTACTTTGGATTAGTCCCAATGTTTTCTTCACAAAAGATCCATCAAGATTATTCCAATATCCAGCTCCTGCTGCTCCTCCTGACTATCAACTATGGTCAATGTCCGAATATGGACCAGTACACAACTTTGATGTATTACTTTTTAAGCCATCACTTGATGATTTCTTGAAATTAAAAGAAATGGCTTGTGATTGGATATCAAATCCAGAAAACAGCCAAAAGCGCGCACAAATAGAAGGAATGCCGTACTTAGGAGCATACGACAACGGCCTTCTCGAAGAGTTTTTCAAGCATGAAATCACAACATTTCCGAAATATGTTTGCTACGAGGTTCCAGGCATCAAAGATGGCGAGGCGGCGACACCAGGCGACGACATAGATCCAAGGATCATGTCATATAGGTTCTCGAAGGACCACATGCCTTGGGAGGTGACTTCGACGCACGTTTCTCAAGCGTGGGCTTATCTTCTGAAGAAAATGTTTGACGCGCTTGAAGAAGAGCCTAATATCAAAGAACAGAACCTTTACCCTCCATCGACGAACACTTCTTTGGACTTGATTTCAAAGAAGCAGCCTCCAATACTGAATTTCACATCAGTTCAGTTCTTGGAAACATTCGTAGAATTCACGCCAATCAGTTTCGCGCGTGTTGTTGTCAATGCTGTCCTTCTCGGACTATCAACCCTGTTTGTTATTATATATGCTGTGCTCAATCCATCTCTCGATCCATATAAAGGAGAGAATCGTGTTGTTCGCCGCAAAAATGAATAAAAAAATAGATTTAGTGTTTTGAATAAATAAATTATATTGTTTTGTATTACACAGTCCATCAATTTAGCTTTTCTTGATTATCTCTGGTGACGTGCTTCAATAATGCTAATCTAGAACCTTGCAACTTTTTCGACTCTTCTTCGAAAAACTTTCATTGAATATCAGTACTATTATCAAGGTATATTTCATAATTCCTAAGTTCTAGAGAGATGTTTTCATGTAGTGGACATGCGGTTATGACGATTGAAGGATATAACTTGAACGATCTTTTGCAAAATCTGTTGCAACTTCTTCCTAAACATGTTTTTTAAATATTGTTTGAGATTTTCTGGTTTATGCTAAGTTTCTGTCTCAATTTGATTTCATATGGTTATCAAAACGCTCAAAATAGAGGACAAGACGATCTAATTCATCTTTAACATGCTCATTCTTGCCTATGCAAGATTATAGCTTTTTGCGTTTTAGTTAATAATTCTTATCTTTTATTTGAAAAATAATTATTTTATAAATAGCAGATGATGTTTTTATTTTGGTGCATGATTTAAGAAACAACCTGTGATCTCAACATTGCGGACCTTGAATGTCGAATCTCCGACTCTCTTTATTGTGAATGCTGTGATTGGTTTATCGACATCGAATGATACAATATTCGATGAATTGTCAAATTTCTTATCCATTACAGGTTCATTGTTCAATTCAGTGACAACTTGAACAGTTGTAGGGTATTTGAAATATTGCATTTTCAGACTAACATTTCCGAGTCTCTTTGGTCCACACTGTTCAGAAACGCGCTTAACATCCATGGATAATATAATCTTGCTTGGTTGAATGAAGGCGTCATGTCCGAAATCACATCTAACTTCGATTTGACTATTGTCCTTAAGATACAACGGCGGAACGTAACTTTCATCGTTGTCCAAGAAAATATTATCATGGGCATATCTTTTCATCATTTTCTTGCTATCGAATGGCTTTCCTGTGATCAACAAGTAAAATGCTGGATTGTGCTGAGCTTCTGTGAAATATCCGAATGTGGAAATGAATTTGATGATATCAACTTGTGGAGTTTTCTCGGTTTTCTTGGCATCTGCAATATACGAAAGCCATGAGAATGCATACCATCTATTGACTTTTTGATCTGCGGTTTTGATATCTTCTTCGAAATTTTTAGCAGTGGCACGACGAACTGAGAAGACAGTCTTATATATCTGACGAGAAACGGATGAAGGTAACCATTCACATTTGTATTTTGCAAGAGTTAAGTAAGCATCATTACTTTTCCAGTTGTAAATCTCTTCATGAGCAAGATCTTGTTTTTCTTGTTCAGAGATGTCTGGGAACTGTGTATAGAAAGTTTCAATTAATTTAATTCTTTCTTCACCAGTTGTTGCCTTTAAAATATTAGGCTGGCGGAGTAAGTATGCATAAACTGATCCATTTCTTACGCGTTCTAATAGGCTCTCCATATTGATATAGTGCACAACGTGTTCATTTTTAATGATTTTGAGAAAGTCCTCAGTAATGTAAGGAATAATCATCTTGGCAGGGTCTATGAGTTCGTACTCAGAAAGTTTACGAAGGATTGGGGTAAGATATTTCCAATCTTTGGAGTGCGCTTTGCAAATATCATCAAGAGCGTTGAGAATAATTGTTTCGTATTGCTTAAATTCATAAAAGCTAGCAATTTTCAACATTGGAATGGTGGTATCATTTATAATAGCGTACTCTTGGTTATATGACATTCTAATTTTGAACTCTTGGCTATATAACATATTGATGAATTCACCCATCATATTGTCAGGGTTAATAGGTAATTCAAGCCTTAGTAAAGATGTTTGTGGTTCCGTAGATGCAGCAAATTTGCGTTCAAACCATTTAGAAAATTTCGCAAGAATTAATCTGTGAGCATTAACCGTTGTTTCTTCGCCAGCACTGTTGTGGGAAACAAGGGCGACGTTGAAAAACAGTTTATCGTTTAAGAGTGATGAGAAATTGCAGGAGTGGCGATGACTAATCTGAAATCCCTGTGACATGAGAAAAAATGAGGGAAATTTTTGACTAATTTGAAATTTATTAAGGAAATAATGCGTATTTAGTAGATATCTTATTTCTGCAACAATTTCAGAAGAAATAAATTATGAAGGAAAATATGCCGTTTTACATGACAAATTTTTATTTTTTAATCCAAAACATTTTCAACTAGGGATGTGCGAACTGGCCGTTTAGTGATGGATTCGCTGATTTTGGATTCGATGTTGAAAACATAAATCATTTTTGAACAATGTTATATTATAATAGCGTACATAGTAGCCATCATGAATGCAATAAAATAAGAATTTCTTTATAAT
>MRSU01011699.1:0-18733 GCA_008369845.1 Trichomonas gallinae
AATATAGAATGAGCACATAGTGACCATTAAAATGCTAGATTCCCATCAAAAAAATTCCGGTGGAGTTTTCTTGGGCTCTACTGTAGTGTCGAACCTGACGCGTTTTATAAGCAGGGGCCATTTTTGACAATTTTAAAAAATCTGCCGACTTACCTTTGGAAATCCTTTGTGCATTTAACTTAGTTTACTACATAACTAGCTGTATTCAGAAAATGTTAAATTGGATGATGTTGTCACTGTTATGGACTCCAAAATAAGGAAATGTTGTTTTTGACAAATAAAATATTGAATTTTTTGAAATATGACACGTAAATGAAAGATTTGGATTGATGTATTCATAAAGGAAAACATCTATTTTTTTTCACTTGTACAATCATCTACACATAAATATAAAATTAAATTATAAAATTGCATGCTCTATTTTTATTCTTTGCTCTGATTTTAAAATCAAAAAATCACGCCACAGCAAAAAGTAAAGTCCACCTTTTCTCAATTTTGAGAAATTTGTAAACTTAGCAAAAATAAATTTGACAAAGTTATAAAAATGACATGTAAAAAAGCAACAGCCAAATCCAATACGAACCCAATCAAACAAATTATACATTGTATGATAGAGTTCGATTCTGGTGGTTATAATAACACTATATCTGTGATCGTAAGAAGAAATAATGTGATTTAGAAAACCAATCAAATTAGAAAATCAAAAATTCCGCTGTTTTAATTGTTTAATCACTTCATAATTATCAATGTAATCTATTTTGTGGCATCATTTAGCGTAGTTTGTGTATTAAAATTTTGAATAAAGCAATAAAGCGAATTGAGGCTTAACTGATTGACAATCAATACATAATCCTCTGTGCATGTGAATGGTATATCATTCAACCAAAACTCAAGAATTATATGCGAATTATGAAATTTTTGGAGGAAAAGGCTATTGATAGTAAGGAACATATAGGCATGTGGCTGTGATTATTATCTGATGTACCAAAATGCATGCATAGCAATGAAAAAATTTAAAGACAAAATTAGAAAGTTAATCCGAACACATTTTTAACTAGGACAGGTGATTGCACCGACATGTAACCTTCTCAAATATTTGTGCACTGCTGATCATTCTTATTGAATTTGTTAAAAATCAATTTGAAAAAAAGGAAATTTCAACGATTTCTCATCTAACGTTCACATGTGCTTTAGTTTGTGCATAGATGCAATGAATTAAGATGGTCTTAACATTTTTTTGAAAAGTCAATCGTTCAATGTCGAATTGAAAATTTCCCGGATTTCTATATCCTTTGTAATAAAAGCATTTCAAATACAACAAAATCTCAAAAAAAAAAAAATCACAAAAAAAAAATGTAAGATGTTGTAAATGTTTTAAATAAATATTTCGTTTTGTTTCCGGTCATATTCTTTATTTTAGAATTTGTTACATTTATAAAATAAAGTGGTCACTTTTTTATAAAATTTATCGTTACTTCTCATGATGATGATCACGAATACGGCGCCAACACGCCTCGATTGTCTCGAGGAGTACCACATATTGGCAAAACTAGGAGACGGAACTTTCAGTAACGTTTTCAAGGTAAAGAAAGACAAGACTTGCGAGATTTTCGCGATGAAGATCATGAAAAAGCGATACGCATCGGTCGAAGAAGTGGATTCAAACGACGAAATCAGATATATGAGAGAATTGGGCTCACATCCGAATATTCTACAGATTTACGACGTTATTTTCGAACCTAAACTCGGAAGGTTATCTATTGTCGTTGATTTAATGGAGTACAATCTCTTGCAACTCCTAGAGTCACCACACTTCTGCCCTGACGATGTCCTTTATTACAGCTATCAGCTTATAAATGGTATCTCTTACCTACATTCCGCAGGTTTTGTACATCGTGACATCAAACCGGAAAATATCCTCATCAATTTAAGAACGCGTGAACTGAGAATTGGAGATTTTGGATCGCTCGTCGAAGAACCCTGCAGTTACATTCCAGGTGAATATATTACGACAAGGTGGTACAGAGCTCCAGAGCTTCTTTTGAAGTGTCCGACCTACAACGCTGCCATAGACGTCTGGTCCGCTGGCTGCGTTATTGCAGAAATGATTCTTAAGCAACCGTTATTCAAAGGTGGAGATACAATCTCGCAGCTAGAGCATATACATAACGTCGTTGGCGCTCCGACAAGGGAGCTCTTCGAAAGTATGCAGGCCGATCCTCGCTACACCGCAGAACAGTTCCAGAATGTAACACCTGTATCTTTAATTAACAGACTTGAAATATGCCCAAATACAGATTTGGTCGCGTTAGTCATGACCATGCTTAAATATAATCCAGCAGAGCGCGTTGATTCGATGAATCTTGCAAATTCTACAGTTTTTGAAAGTTGTAAATACTCAAAATCTCTCTCGAAAGCAAGAGTTCTTGTTAAATCTACACCAGATATCGGATTCCAGGCAGTCAAAATGAAACAACATGCAGTAATTTCCCTCGCACCAACAACTAATGAAGCTCCGACACCGAAAACGCGTCAATGTGTTACGTTCCCGAAGATATTCAATCCAAGCAGAGGAAGCCACATTCCGATAGCTGAGAAGATGCCAAAGAATCGGAGTTTTGCAAAATTAGATGAGTTCGATTAAATGTTTATTTCTGTTTATTAAATGATTTCCGTGATCCTTTCAAGCAGTGTAATATACCATTCAATTGTATAAAGTATTATTGTCATAAATTTAATTTACGATGAAATTTTTTTAGCGTTCAACACTTGTTTTTAGGCTCATTATATTTTTATTTGTTTCAGCAGTGAAATGAGTGAACGTAGCTTTGAAATAATCAGAATTATATAATCGATTGAAAATAATTATGGACAACATATATTAATATTTTTATAATATTAAACTATAAAGCATATATTGGCATTTCCTTAATTCAGTAGCAGTTGTAATATGAATTTTATTTTTGAAAAAATATATTTTCGTATATGAGTCAAAATAATGTTGTGGATGTTTATTTTTGGTATTATATAATATGTTTTTCTAGTTCTGCAAAGTCTTTGTAATTACATATTTCTCTATTTCAAAATATCAATTATCGGTTATAACAAGTATCAAAGATATAAAAATTATTAACGATTAGTTGGTCATTGGTAGTTCCATTTTATGATAAGCTCCTATATTTAAATTCAAAAATAATGCAATTTTATCATTATGTCTATTTTTAAGGTTTCATATGTCTTCAATTGCACTGAAAAATCTTGTCTAATGACAAAAAAGCCGATAGTCACTCAGTTAAATTTATGAATTGAAAGAATCTGTTGAAATTGTTTAGAACATAAAACAAGGAAGATGTGTATATATAATTCAAACGATAAGTGCTCAGATTTTGTTTTTTAACTGAAGCGTCGTGTTAATAAAAAGTTCATGCGTGTAAAATTGTGCTATATGTTGGATATTTGCATCTATTGGCTCTAATTTAAAATATATAGTGTGTTTTGATCGCTCAGCTGTAAAAGATCTTGATAAAATGTACTTCTGCATATTATTTCTTGAAAAATGAAAAGAAACAGATGAACAAGGCTGATATGAAGAAGAATTTCGAAACAAACTGAAGTGGAGTCCTTAATGGAGAATTTGTCATCATTGTAGAAAGGAAGAAGAAAAATGCGCATTCGCAGCCTAATGCTCCAGCTATTTTCAGCATTATCAACTGTGAATGAGATTCTTTATTTGCAATACAAACAACACCTACTGCAAGAACAATTAATAGACAGAATACTATAGCTAAAAATCTCTTCTTGCCTGGTATTTTAGAATCGATTCTGTCATTCCACTCCTCCATCGGAAGATCTTCGACTTCGAGATTCATCATATTTATGATCTGTCACTTTTATTTTGTTGACATGTAAAGTAGGAAATGTCATATAATATTTGACATGTAAAGTACAAATTGTCAGAAATGATCAATTGAGTTTTATTGTTGTTGTGTGTCATTTTGTGCTTAGCTATTGTCTTTCTGTAAAATAATTTTGGAATTTTGTTTAATAAAATTAGATTTATTTAATATACAATGTTAAAGTGTATTTATTCTTGTAAAGTACTAATATTAGAAGTAACAAGAACAGCAACAGTAGCATTTGCGAGGCACATAGCAATATATTTTCCAGTTGGATCCCAATGTGCTTCGAACATTCCGCTTTTCGCTTCATAAGAAGCCATAAGTGCCTGATCTGCAGTGCGCCAAATGTATAACATATTATCTATACCGCCAGAAACGAAATAATCTCCATTTGGTGAGAAACAGATAGTGTAAATCGGTTGTGTGTGTTTTGTAATAGATCTGATGCATTGTTGAGTTGCAATATCCCATAAACGAATAGAAAAGTCAAATGCCCCTGATGCGAGGATCTTTGGATCTCCTGGGCACCATTTAATTGTATATACATGATGCTCATGACCCTGGAGTACTATAGGGTTCGCGCGGTCGAATGGACGCCAAACCCTAATTGTTTTGTCATCTGAGCAGCTAGCGAGGTATTTACGTGTAGGATCCCATGCGATTTTATTCACTTCACTCTTGTGGCCCTCCAAAATGTATAGAGGAGTCTGCTGGCCAACTTTCCAAACAGCAACTGTAGAATCTCCAGCGCATGATG
This sequence comes from Trichomonas gallinae, assembly GCA_008369845.1. Classification (NCBI taxonomy): domain Eukaryota; phylum Parabasalia; order Trichomonadida; family Trichomonadidae; genus Trichomonas; species Trichomonas gallinae. The sequence continues at coordinate 4,657 of MRSU01011699.1, forward strand.
CAAATATTTTATCATCACGCCAATCAACATCCAGTACATGACTCTTGTGGTGCGAGAAGACTTGCTTCATTTCGCCTGTATTAGCATTCCACAATATAATCTTTTTGTCAGAAGAGCCTGTGAGCAAGCTTGTTCCATCAGGTGAGAACTGTACAGTGAAGACAGGTCCCACGTGATGTCCAAGGACGAATCTGAGCTCGCCTTTGTTTGTCCATAATCTCGCTGTTCCATCGTAGCAGCCTGTAGCTAAGAGCGTGCTGTCAGGATTCCACGCGAGAGTGGCAATGTCTTTGCTCGTCCTCTCTTGCTGCGTAGCGTGATCTAAAACGGTATGTTGGTAGTAATTGTGGTCACGAATTTCCCAAATGATTGTAGTTGCGTCTGAGCTGCCTGTCGCAAGTAATTTGCCGTCGTGAGACCATGCACCGCAGTAAACATCGCCGATATGACCTTCCAAAATTAATGCGTCATTAGGCTTGAATACGACGGGGTCTGGTATCTTGAGCGGTGGCTTTTGCATCTCCGGTTGTTTTGGCTTCTGTGTTGGTTTTGTCGGAACAATCGGCTCTTCTCTGCGAACAGCCTCTGTAATTGATAGAACTATGCTTTCGAGTGAACTGTCTGTCTTTGCCTTCTCGCTGATGCCCTTTTCCATTTGCATATACAACATTCCTTTCTTTAAGATCGTTATTAATGCTTGTGGGGGTAGTTGTGTTGCCTGGATGTTCGCCTGGTCAAGGCGACACTCGCTGCCGAATATAAACGCTGAGTGTGGGCAGCCGCTCTCTTCGAGGTAGCGATGGACAAGATAGTTAATTTCGTCTGCAGTCACTGACATCGAATTGATATAGCAACGATATGTAAACTAAAATTTTGATTTTTGTCAAATAAATTGATTTACATGACAATAATAATTTACACGACAAAAATTTCTTTACATTTGTTTTAGCAACAGCAAAAACTATAAAACATCGAATACAGATATCAAAATTCTTATCTATAGGTTCTAATTAATAACATATTTTGATATTTAGGTATCATCTTTTAGTTGTATTCAAATCTCGTAAATTTTCGATGAGCAACTAAGAAAATCAGCTCAGCGATGCTATAAATTGATATCTTATCTGCATATTTCTATATTGTTAGAATATCAACTATCACTATCGTTGAATTGATCAAAAACTATTTGAAATTTTGGTAGATACAAGCTGGTCAGCAATTTAGATTTTAGATATGTAAAAAGAAGCCATAGTATAATGGTTTTTTGTTACTATAACGCGACTAATCCCATAATGAAAAATTCCTTGCAATATTGCATCTTTTGTTGTGATGCAGCAAGAGTATAGAGATGTAAATTAATTTAAAATGAAATTTACTTGAAAATTAGTCAATAAGATGAAATACTAAATTAGAGCATAAGGTGATCTGCAACAACTTTGTCGCCTTCTTTGAAGTAATCGTCTCTAAGGACGCACTCATCTGGTTTGGCAGCTGCAAATGCAGATGCACCGATGAATGCAGCGATTTCCGCCTTTGGAGCAACAGTGACTTTAACTTCGTCCTTAATGGCTGGAGGTGCGAGCTCAGAAAGGGCCTCCTGGAGAGTAGTTGCGAATCCTTTGATGAGTGCTGAGCCGCCAATGAGGACAACGTGAGACCACATGTCCTTACGGAAATTAATTGGGACTTTGTTGATAGATTCCTTGATATCAACAGCGAGGCCGTCGCTATCGATCTCAAGGAAGAATGGGCGGAGGTGTGCTGTGCTTGCAATGACTCTTTCTGGTCCGAAATGAATACCATTGTACTCAATTCTGTGAGAAACAGCCTCCTCCATAGCTGCATCGATATCCTTGAAGTGTGGGCATTCGAGAACATTCTGCTTGATGTTCCAAATTGTCTTGTGGTCCTGAATGTTTAAGACTCTTGAGAGATAGTCGGAAATCGTGCGTCCTACGACGGCTGACCTGATAATTGTTGCATGGTTAATGTTATCCTCGAGATATGCGCAAACTTCTGTCGCAGCTTCGCCCATATCAACGATCAAGCAGTTCGTCTTCTGGATGGCGAATCCTGCATACACAAATGACGGTGCGATGAAAATTGCAGGGACTTTAAGCTCTTCAAACATGAATTTTACAACATTTTTACGGACTTCTAGGCTGGAACTTGACGAATCCAAAAGGAAAACTGGCTGAGCAGTCGGATCTGCCTTAAGTTGCTCATAGCAATACTTAACCAATTGCTTAAACTTGTTCATGTCAGCGATTACACGATTCTTGAATACACCTTCTACGACATCCTCTGTATGGAAAAATACCCTGGGTTCCTCGTCACCGGCGAAGCCAATGTTGGAGATAAACGAGCCGAGCTCTAACACAACAGCAGGAGAACTCATAATTATTTATAAAATTTTGACACATTCAAATTTTGTATTAATTTCAGAAAGAAGTGAAGTGATGCAAAAACACCCTACATCACCGATTATAAAGTATTTTAACGTTTTTAGGTTTTTAAAATTTTCTATTCAATTACAATTTGAATGAAACGTTTTATAGATTTGATATTGTTTGTTATGATATTATAAATCTATTTTTCGAATCAAAAATGTTTTTGAAATTTTTCATGTCTTTTTATTGTATAAGTGGCCAAAATTATGTTATTCCAGTTAGTCTTTACACAGTGTTAATGAAAATCGATTCATCTATGTAGTGAAAAGAGAAAATTTCATCAAACTTTGGCTTTTATCGTGAATTTAAATTTGCTTTTAAACCTGCTATCTCGACTATATCGCATACAATAAATTATTAAACGAAATCTAAAGAATTTCGAGATAAATTTTATTGTTCATCTTTATACTCTTGTCTGTTTTTGACGAAAGACGAGTTGTTGAGTTGGCCTCATTATGAGACACTGCTCGCTCAGATACACTGCCGAGACATTGTTTGTCTTTAGGGATAGTCATTAAGAAAAAGGAGTAGCAATAGAGAAAAAACCTAATCGAAAGACTAACTAATATATTCGTCGCCGGATGCTAAAGAATTGATCTCGATCAGCTATAGACATATCGTATTTGCTTCATAAACAAAACATTAAAGTTATGATCTAAAATATGCCTAAAGGAATAGTTTTGCCATAAAATTGTACGAAATTTCGATTCACAATTAGAAAAATGCTTTCATGGGAAAATAATATTACGAAAAATCACATCTTTGTCTGATATGAAGAAAATGATTGGGAAAATCGCTCCTATGAAGAAGCCCATTATCACATCATCGGTGTGATGCCGGTGCTCTGTAATTCTTGTGCAGCCGATAATAAATGGATATAAAAACAGGCACAATATAAGTATTTTGATCCATAAGTTGTGGAGTGTTATTCCATTCATAAGGAATAAGATCAAAAAGAGACTTCCACTCATCGCAGTTGCAGAGTGACCGGAAGGAAAGCTTTTGAACTCTTCATTGAATGTTTTACGAGTCATTTCTTCAGGACACATCGACTCTGCCGTAGAATTCTCGCCTAGAACAGCGAAAAAATCTGGTCGAGGTCTTCCAACTTGTATTTTTATGATATTTGCGATAATATTCGAGATAGTGATTGATGCCATGTGTAATAAGATGGTTAAGAGGAAATCAAATTCGCGAAAATAATTTAACTTGCATTTTGCTTTGAATAGAATGTAAATTAAGATGTAGATTCCATATGGTATGCCTACAACACACAACAAATTCTGTGCTTCAGTGATCCCACTGTTATAATGGGGATAAGAATTTCGAGAATCGCCCTTTGGAATGTATAAATGTTTCGGATTTATGCGGTTAAGGTATGTCCAAACAACAATGAGAATGATTAAGATGATGAAATCGATCAAGTAGTAATCAATGAAGACCTCTTTCGTTGATACCATAAATTTTTGTTGAACTCTTGGAATATTTACGATCATCTATAAATCAAAAATGTGCTAAACAAATGAGTAGGCTTAATTTTATTATAACGTACTTTTAGGCAAAAAATCCATGAATATATCGAAAGTTGATGCTGAAATTTTGTATATCAGCTTATATTTGTGCTCATATTCTATAGTTGAAATTAGAAGTTCTAAATTCAAGGTTGATTTTTGGAAAACTATTTGAATGTTATTAGTAAAATGGAACTTTTTAATTTGATTTTTTTGAAATCTCATGAAAATTCATATTAAAAAGCTGGTATTCTATGAAATTAGATCGACAAAATGGTTTGATATTAGGCACTAATAGATATTATTCATTAAAATTAGATGGTTTTCGTTGAATTGACTGTGAAAAATGGCAATTTCTAATTTAATTATTACCATATTCCAGTGCTATTCATTAAAAACTGATCTACGTTGCATATTTTAAAAACTCAAACAAATGATTTTATTTTGATATTGTTGAGCTTTCAAATGAAGTTCTGAAGATTGGTCATAAAGATTAACTACAACAGGTCATTTTTATTCTAGATTTTTAAACACTAAATGTCCAGATTTTATAATTCTGGAACAACGTCTTCTTTAATATCGTCACTTGGCATATCAGCATCATTTGGAATATCTTTGGCCTGCTCCTCTTTCTTCTGAGCTGCGCTGTTATCCTTCGCGAAGACAATCAAAATAGCAGAAACTCCAAGAGTTATTGCAGAGAAGAGCCAAAGACCATATTTGTATCCTTTCCATGTATAGCCATGATTGACCTCATTGTGACCATAGATTGGAACAGTAGAAGTTGAAATTTGCTGGAAAATTGCAGAAGAAAGGAATAAGAAGAAATTACCGATGCCAACAGCAGATCCAGCGATTGATGGATGGAAATATGAGCTCATTAATGGATATGAAACAGAAATCAAAGATCCAGTGAATGTGCCAACTAAAATATAGAGGGCCCAGATAGCACCGAGTGGGAAGTTTTCACCAAGGAAGACGAAAATCAAGCAAACGATGAACGCTATAACAGAAGAAACGAAAAGAATCCATTTCTTGTTGTGAAGAAGAGTTGAAACGTTTGGAATGGTCAATGAGCCAAGAATGAGACCAATAGAGATAGATAAAAGCGTTAACCCTTTCTTCTTCTTAGAATATCCTAGAACATCGACTAAATAAGGACCGCCCCAATAACCAGCGATGTTGAAGTAAGGGCCTGATGCAAGCATGTTGTAGATTGTTACGAGCCAGAAATATCCATAGACAACAACAGTCTTGAAATTGACCCAAAGCAAAAGCAGTTTCTGCTTCACTGGCATTGGTGCTGTTGGAGATGCAAGCTCCTCGTTAACAGCCTTGAAGCCTTTGTTCATTGGGTTTCCTCTTACGAATGCTAAAACGATTGCGGAAACAGCACAGCCTAAACCACCGATGCCCCAGAATGCTATCGGCCAGCTGAATTTCTCGAGGAAGAGAGCGAGCGGGGCGGCAGCAAGAATACCTCCAATTCCAGCAGATGCGACAAGAATGCCGTAAATTGTTGGAACTTGCTTGGGCTTGAACCATGTAGTGATGACACGGCATGTGGAGACATATGTAGGGCCACAACCAAGACCCACCAATAATCTGCCAAAGATTCCAAGAGCGAGTGATCTAGAGAAGCCAACGATAATAGAACCAATGCCAGCAACCATGCATGAGCAACCAACAACGAGGGCTGGATCGATAACATCAGCCAATAATCCAGCAAATGGTTGTGTAAAAGCGTATGGATAGAAGTAGACTGAAGAAAACACGCCTAATTCCTTTGTTGTGCATTTGTATGTTGCAGCCATGTCTTCTGCTACGACTGATGGACACTGCTTCTGGAATGAAACCAATGCGTACAAAACATTCAAGCACAATATAGTGTAAACTCTCGTTAGTTGGAACTTCCATACGCTTTGTTCCTTGATTGGAGTGACAGCTCCTTCTTCTGCACTCATTAACTAAATAATGAATTTTCCCTGAAAAAAACAGAAAGAAATCATTTTTCAATGAGTCACCTCAAATAATTGAATATTGCCACAAATCAAGTGATTTATGTCTCATTTTTCTTCATGCCTTGGCTCGATTCTAAATTCACTGTATTTCAGAAAGAAGTTTGATTGCTTTCAAATTTTTTTTTTCTGAGAAGCATCGCATCGTTAAATCTAAAGCCAACATGGTGTAATTCTCTGTTACTAATGATGAGAAATAAGACTATCTGTTTTCGGCAATGAACTCACATAATATCTAACGATGAGAATTTTTTTATTAGTTTTTCTAAACACGCCTTCTTTACATGATCTTGGCAAGCATATGGAAATCTTTAACACAGTGTACTACATCGATTAATGCATGCATCATACTTTGCATCTTATATAGAATTCATCGAATTATGACTAAAGTTGATAAACAAAAATGAAATCATTTACATGGCAATTTAATAAGAATATTTGTCATGTATATTAATAGTTTTGTCACGTAAAGTTTAATTTTTGACATATAAAGCTATATATTTTTGACATGTAAAATAAAATTTTGCTAAATAAATTTTTTTGGGTTCTGACAATAAATTTTTCATTCCAATTTATTTGGCAAATTGTAAAGAATTTAAATCAACAAAATATCATTAATCATGGAAAGGAAATAATCAATATATAAAAATAATTAAAAACTACTGAAATCATTCAATTATATTATTTTCAAATTGGCCAGATGAAAATCTGAAATAGTAGCATGAATACAAGACATCAGGTTTTCATTTAAATAAAATTTTGAAAGGACTCAATTATATTATAGTTTATTTTTATTGCAAATATCATAACAATGAAAAGTTCTAATTTTATTTTTTAAAAGGCCAAAAAATTCTATGAGCATTATTCAAAACATTTATTCAATTTTGATATGGTCGTAAAATTCAAATAAACAAGAAAAATATTTCGGATTAACCAATGATTATGTAGGTTTATAATGCAAATACACTTTTTAATGATTGAATAGTAGATTAAATTCAATTTTTTTCACGTTTTAATTTTGTTCTTGTATAATTAACCAGACAATGAGAATGAGAAATCTATTAATTTTATCTTTTTTAAAAATTTCTTCATTTTAATGCATGAAAAACGATATACTTTGTTATTATATCCAAATAGTATTGAATTAGCAAATTTCGTCTCAAAAAAGTTAAAATCAATGAACGCGAGGGATGAAGCGTTCTTAGAGATGAAGAACCTGCAGTTCCGCGATGTCATAGGTTGTGGTGCATGTGGTGTTGTCTACTTGGTATATGATCCAGTTTATAAAAGAGAATTTGCATTAAAATCCATTATGGAAAAGAAGTTCAAGAAGAACGAGGTAGATTGCATGAAGCAAGTTGATGACTATAACATCGTACGCCTTTACAGTTATGATTATTATGACGGATCCGTATACCTTTTGATGGAATATTGCCCAACTTCGCTTGACAGGTACATAAAGAAGAGGAATTTGATAACTCATGATGATATCATCAAATATTCCATCGGAATTCTCAAAGCGATCCGCGCCTGTCATCATTCTAAAGTTGCTCACTTGGATATTAAGCCTGCAAACTTTCTCATTGACTTCTATGATAGAGTTAGAGTCTGTGATTTTGGTTTTTCATCAATTTACAATGATAGTGAATTAGATGATACATGCGAAGGATCAGTTCCTTTCATGGCGCCAGAAATCATTAATGGACAGCCGCATGATCCATTCAAGGCTGATGTCTGGGCCATTGGTGTTACATTCTTCATGATGGCTACGGGTAAATTCCCATGGCCTGGAGAAGATAGAACAACTTTATGCAACAACTTGCAGAAAATGCCACCTAGGACCGAACTTATACTTGATACAGAGTATGCTAAAATAATTGAAAGATGTTTATCACTCGATCCAAAGCTGAGACCGACGATCGACGATTTAATGAACATGTCCATTTTCAAAGAGAATACAAGCTTTGTTTTCGGAAGATGCCAGTCTAGAAAAATGAATCCACTGGCTCTCAGAAGGAAAGTCAAGTCTCAGACAAATTATAATAATTTTATCATTCAACCTAGGGTTCAGAAATCACGTCTTCAGCAAAGCATCTAATAGCCACGTATTATTATACGTCGATATTTCGTTTTCGGCAATATATTTTTTTCTTGTTTGTAAAATTAGTTTTTCGTTAGCTTTTACAACTTTAATATAGAGCATAAGAGAAAAATAGTCAGAATATCAATCTATATATAAGGTTTAACAAACAAATCAACAAAATAAACTCGAAAATAACTAAAAAACAAGTGAATATGGCTTATCACGAGAGAATCTATTTTTCGAATCCTTGAATATCCTAACTTCATTATCATCTACATCATTGCACAAATGGTTCTTGCTAAATTTAGGATCCATTCCTTTGAATATTTGTTCGAAGCCATACTTCTCAAATGGTCCTTGTTTATCAAAGAGAGTGCTATTATCTGATTTTCCGCCAATGAATTTGGAAAATATTTTTTCGTTAACTTTAAAATGATCGCTGTCGATCCAGGCAACACCTATATGGCATTCAGCACCATCAATGAGTCTGGAGATGCATAATGCATTATAGAGTTTTATATCAAAAGAGCGTGAATTTCCATTCCTCCTCGTGAAGTAAGAATTTTTGATTTGCTCAAGAGTCACAGGTCTTGGACTCCATTCATTGACTGGAATCAGACCAATCTCAGGAGGCACAAGAAAGATCTCATTCATCGATTTAGCTGGTGTTATAGACTCTGCGAGCTTAGAGTTGAAAGAATTATGCATCGACACAGTAGCACTCTTCGAATTTTTAGTAAGCTCGTCTTCGCCTTCTTCTTCATTGTCTGTAACAGATTTGAAAAGAAAAGGCAAGCCGAGTATTTGCTGAAGCACTCCTTGCTTATCCTTGGGGATCGGAAACCCATCAGAAAGCCCCATAAAGTGCTTCGAAGAATTATCATCGGGAAAAACTTCAGCCATTTTTGAATGATTCAAAGAAGTTTTTTTACTTCACAAAAATCGGCTTCAAAATATTACTCAACTTATTCTAAAGAGCTATTAGTGTAAATATTAACGATTTTTTAATTTTTAAATTTTTGAAAAGGTTCTCAAAAATTATTCATCGATTTTTAGAAGAAAAATCTTTATATTTATGGCATTGTTTAAAAGTTGAACAATAAGGAATGACGATAAAATTACATTTATTTAAATTATTATCCCAAAAATAATTGAAATGAAAAGCTATATGATATGTATTGATTGAATTCTGCATAAATTTTTCGAAAAAATTCGATCGAAAATTGAGTGAATTCACTTTTCAATACCATCGTTTCGTAAAATTTTGATCAAATTTCGCATAAAAATCATTATATAATTGATACAATTTTAATTTAAATTTCGAATGCAATTTTTTAAAAAGTGACGATATTTTTTACATGACAAATTGTCATTCATAATCTGCGATCAAAATAGTCTATTATACACCATCAGTCATTCATTTAACACACAATATCCCAACAAAAGCACCCTTTGGATAGAGGAATTTGCATTTACACTAATAACACTTGATAGTACGTACATCTTTATTTGAGTCGGAAATATCTGACACCTTTACTTTTTTTGACATTTTTCTATTACATGACATGTCATGTCTTCTCATACTTCATATGATATGTATTCGTTGGATGATGGGATTTTGCATAATTATTGTATTAATGATACAAATATAGTATAATGGATATCCATTATTAAACAATATTATATCAAAATCAGATGCAGTATGAGCTATTTCAAGATATTATGAATGATCAGATTATTGGAAAATATCATATTGTGCTACTCAGTAAAGAATTTAAAGCATAATTTGAGCGATTTTGTTAAAAAATTCGTACTCAACATTCATAATTAACTCATTTAAATATTATAAATGAATTACAATAGACTAAATCTTGCGTTCTCACCAGATTAACAACTATCTAACAGATGAAAAAATATTTTATATTCAAAAGGAATCTTAGATAGAACTTTAATCCTTGTTTGGAATATAGCATTATAGAGATTACCACGTGCTGATAGTATAGTGCTAATGGCTGGTTATATTATCTAGGTTATGTGGTTCAAAATTGACAAAAAATTATGAAATTTTCTGAGTGGTTTGGATAAATTGTTACTGCTTTCATTCTATTGTGCGATTATTGGTGTTTTATGTCACTGAGTTGTTTCTTTTGATAGTTCTTTCAAAATTTAGTGTTTGAGTTTTCAATATCAAATTTTCTCCAATACTCACCGTATACTTATTGTCTTTCTTGCATTTTCGGCATCACAATGATGATAGTTTGTAAGCTGTCACACCTCATGGCCCGTTCTCTATCTTCATAGCAACAATGATAGGCAATGTTTTTATAAAAATGAGCATCTTTGCGCAATTGATAATTAGCATGAAATGATGATGAAAATAACAGTTTCGTATTGTAAAACCCATTATTTAAGGGATTGCCATAAAAGAAGACTAAAATCTGGATAATATAAAAGCATTCTATACATGATATGCAGCAAAATCAAATATATCGGTATTAAATAGTTCGATTCGTTCGAATCAGAATTCTCAATATTTGAGAGCTAGCGTTTTTGACACATAAACCAATTTTACATAAATTTTGAAAATCAAGTTTACAAATGGATTGAACTTTTATGAAGTATTCAAAAATCGGAGAAAACCACAACATGCATGCATATTTAGTGATAGCTTTTAGTCGTAATTATGATTATTTAAAAGTGACAGTGCTCAAAATCAATTTTCATGACAACTCGCTACTATCTTGATTCTGACAAAGATCCTGATTGTGGGACATCAATTCAGAACTACAAGCTAACTGGGCTGTTAGAAAATACAAGAAACTCTGTTATTTTTTCATGTTTCAATACAAAAACAAATAAAGAATACGCTATCAAAATGATAAAGTATAGAGAAGATGCTTCCAAGCGCGTAGATGAAGAAATTAGAGTTTTAAGTGATTGTGACAGTGATTTTATCATAACGCCAATTGATATTATCGATTATTCACCATACAAATGCATTGTAATGCCGCTCGCGGTTTCTGATGCATGGAAACTCTTCCAAAGTTCTCCTTACAAGCGTCTTGATGAACAAACATGCAGATCAATTATAAAATCGGTTCTTTATGCATTAAAGTATTTACATGACCGTAACATCATTCATCTTGATGTTAAGCCGGACAACTTTTTAATTTACGACGAAAACGTTAAAGATGTCCTTTTAGCGGACTTTGGATTTGTTCAAGCACTTCCAAAAGGCAAATTAGGCACAGAATATAATGGAACGCTTATATTTGCAGCTCCAGAAATTCTTACAGGCACTCCTTATGATAAAAGTGTCGACATTTGGTCACTTGGAGTTTCTACTTATATACTATTGAGTGGCATGTTCCCATTCCCGGTTTCACCAGAATGTGTCTTGCGTGAATGCATCACAAAGGGAAGATATTTCTTCCCAGCAAGTAAATGGGCCTCTGTATCTCGTGATGCTAAGGACTTAGTGGGCAAAATGATTCAAGTTCAGCCATCAAATAGACTTACAGTCGATCAATGCCTTGAACACAAGTGGTTCAAAACAGAAGGTGTTGAAAGATCAAGCACATGGCACAGTTTGCCAAAAGTTACACCAAAGACAATGATTCCAAATTCCCAATAATTTTTGTTTTCATTTTTTTATTTGTTTTTATAGAGCAAGAAACCTTATATGTTGTTTCTAAACTTATTTTAGTTGAAAAATGCGGTTTTTATTATTTCATTAGCACCTTTTTAATATTTTATCATTTGGAATGTGATTATGATATCAAACACTATACATATATAAATAGGCATGGATTAATTAATTTAATAAGCATGGTCTTCATTGAGCTTATTCAAATATCAATGAAGATAATTATACTAGAGTTATATAATTAAATTAGTGTATAAAATTATATCTATTTGCTTGTATAGTATTACATGCTTCAATGAATTATGTTATGCCTCTTATTAAATTTTATGAAGCAATAAAATATTTAACATTTTGCTAGGTAATCGATGGGGTTATTAATGTGTGCCAATAATATCATAAAATCTCATGTTTAATGAATGATATGTAACAAAATTCCCAAATTTTGTAATCGCGAAAATTGAAATGGATTATTGCAATCCATTAAATCGCAGAAGTACCACATATATCAATTATTAATACTGCTAGTTAGATCTGATCGGGTTTCTTATTATCCAGATAATTCAATTAGATTAACTAAAAACATTCGATTATAGTTTGATTAATGATACTAGGGATGTATCAATACATTCTATCACGCCCGTAATCTACACTCAAACTGTTAATTTTCAGTCATACGATTATTTTCCCTTCAAATTTTATTCAATTTAAAATTAAATGATCATAAAACATATATTTAAATAGTTTGTGCATTTTTACAAAATGCTTTCACACCCGTAATAAATTTTCAAACTGCTAAATTTCCGATCATTTTTATAGATTTTCACCGTGATCTTTATTAGAACCATTAGGTCTCCATTCGCTGCATAATCGCTTTTCAAAACAAAAATTCAATATGTCAAAATTGTTTCACTTTGAAAGTTCGGCTGATTATGAAAATTGTCCTGTATTTAAGCAACCTGTTTATTCTGATCCAAAAAACATTTGAATGTTCGTTAAATTCAAAATTTCATTAAAACATGTTCCAACTACTTCTCTGCTATAGTTCAGTCCTTCATAAGCCAGAAATCGCCTCCAACGCGCAAGCACAGTCTACAGGACAGACCATTGAGAAAACAATCATGCTTCCAATCAATCTCGAATACAAACTTGCTGGTTCTTCCGATGAACAGGTTGAACAAAAGGTAGACGCTCCAGCATCATCTACGGTTGCCAATGGCGGAAGTTCTTTAAACTCTTCTTCGATTATTATTATCTGCTCTGCTTGTGGAATTGCTGTTATCATTTTAACCCTTGTTATAATTTTGATTATCAAATGGTATAATTCATCACCAACAACCGAACAAGAAAATCCAACAGAAGATTTAGCCAACAAAGATAAGAATGAGCAAGCCGAGGAGAATCAGGACGCTCATAAAGTTAAAGACTTCAGCTCCTTCAACGAAGAAGAAGAAGATTCATATCATTTCATTCAAGCGGATTTATAAGTATTTGGCAAATATGGTGAACATGTTTGTGCTACTAAATGATTATTTTAAATAGAAATTTATCCAAAACACGATTCTTTTTTGTTTCAATTTTTTTTTTCAAAAAATAATAATATGATTACATAATTATAATGATTTAGGCTTTTGATTCTTAAAATCTCTATATTCTTTGGTTATGCTGATAGTTTTGGGAAGAAAAAGATTAATCTTGTTTAAATTGTCAAGAGAACATGAGAATTGCCAAAGCGTAAATGATGGAAATTTAACAATGAATACTTCGAAGAAAGATTCTGAGTTTAAACAATCTTATTCATCTGGTGAAGAAATAGTGAAAAGGACGACGAAACTTTTGATTATGATGTGTCTGTGAGGTTTAAAAGTGGGCTTATTGTTCACAATGACAATAACTATTATATCTGCAGTACCAATGATAGCGATGAATCCTATATTTCTGATGTTCATTTAATATCCAATTATGATGCAATTTTTTTAATCAAGAAATGTAATTACATAAGTCATTCTCTCTATTTCTAATTATTCCAATTTAAATAAAACAGGTTTCATTATCATGCAAACTTGTTTATCTCAACGAGGTACAGAATAATAATTCAAATTTATACAATGATTATCTTTAACTTCCACACAGAAACCACGAACCATTGTTTATTTTAGATTTTTGACTTGAAATCATTTTCAGGAACTGTGCGCAAAAGTTTGACTATTTCATGATAACCATTATATGAAGCATAATTTAAGGCTGAGTTTACATTTATTCCAGGAACTGCGAGTAGCACTTTGACAACTTTATGATAACCATTACTTGAAGCCCAAATCAAAGCTGTATCGTTGCCAATGTTTTTTTTTTTTTTTTTTTTTTTTTTTTTT
>MRSU01011701.1:0-71901 GCA_008369845.1 Trichomonas gallinae
ACAAATTTTCTTAGGTTTACATGAAAATTGAGAGAATCCCTGGTCTCACTTTTTATCCCTGGTTATTGCTCCACTGTATACAAAAAAATAACGAATAAAATTTTTAAATTGTGTTATTATGGTAGGATTTATAGAGTAAATAATATTGTATATTTTTAGAAACCGCGGTACACTATACAATTTTTCTGGCACGTAAAGTTTGTAAATAATTTACATGTCAGAATATCGGATTATTTCGTTTTGATTTGTTTTTTCAGACGTTATTTTACATGCCGATAAAAAAGAACATCTTGTTTTTTGCCAACATGTAGAATGTCATATTTATATCTGTAAAGTCATTATAATTTCTTCCTAATGATGCGAGTAAGGTGTTATACATGCTCGTCATCATTTGCATTTTAGAGAAAATGAAATCTATTTTAAAATTACATGTCAAATTTGCAAAAATTAATGATAAGGGGAAGTGGGACAAAATTGAACAATATTTGATTCATTTTCCTTATGCTTTTTTCAAGTTCATTTATACATCGTAAGTTCACCTCGTAGAGATGTAATTTTTGTGGTTTGAATGTATATATAATGAAAAATATTTAAATATTTAATAACATCCTATAAATAAATTTAAGAATTAATAAACAATAAAAGTGAATTTCCGTCGGGGAAAACCATATATTCAATTTCCCTTCCGAATATATAAGCCTTCTGAAGCGTGTCTACCTCTATTTCAGAGTTAGATATCATCTTCAACACTCTCCAGTCGACAGCGACGCCGCCGACATTAGCATACTTCGTCAACGCGTTCGCAGTTGGAAGAGAAGGCGACATGACGAGCAATCCATGTATTGATGTCCTATTGACCAGGCAGAATGCTCCATCAGCACCTGACACACCAACTCTCACGTCGTCGCGCTCCGAAAGCACGTGCAAAGTGAACGCAATCGCATCTTTAAAGTGCTGGTTATCGCACGAAAATGTTCCGTAAGTCGTGAACACGAAATTGAAGCTCCACTGAAAATTGTTGTAAGAGAACATTGTCCTAAACCTGTCCGCGAACTCCTTCATCTTATCTCCGAAAGCCTGGTTCTCTATCAAATCGCCTCCATCTGGGAAGTAAACATCGACAGAGCAAATAGTCTCAGCGTAAGTGCAGCCATCTTTGTGCGTAGAAACAGATGATGGGAAGAAGCTGTCATTGAGAGTTGCAAGCTGCTTGGTGATTTTCGTGAACTCAGCTTTCAAAGCATGCATAGTTGTTATATCTTTGATCACAGTGATCTGCATCGACGAGTTGACATTGGGCATATATGATCTCGCCAATGTCGTGTCGATCTTGAAATGCTGCGTTGTTCCATTCGGCAACACTCTCTGCGTTGAAAGCTCACCAAGAGGCTGCCCGACAACAATTGACTCTGGGAAGAAATTAGTTGCTGCCCAGTTCGCTGAAATAACTATGCCCTTAGAGTTTGTCGCAAAAACTCCTACAGGCATAACTTTTAGTGCTCTCGTTGATATTGTTTCGTGAGGGAATGGAATGCATCTCATCTGCACCCCGTCATCCCATGGTACTTCAGACGGTAGCGTGTTGATGAATCTCGTGAACAGTCTGATAGTCTTGTATATCCTTATTATTGTTCTCATTGAGAAAGAAAAAGCAATCGCAGCAATGACAACAATCAGTAATGAAAAGGCGCAGAAGAGAAAAGCAACGCCTTCCTCCCACTTCCATGAGTTCTCCATTTCTATTGAGAACATCAGTGTCTCGTTCTCTTGTCTGTGCATTTCCTGAATTCTAAGACATGAAATCAGCAGCTCAGGATTTTTGAGGACATCGACACTGTCAGTTATCAATTCTGTCAGCGCTGAATTCATAACTAAATATTTCGCTCCATCTTTATCACGAGTGAGTCTCAGGACTTCTGGGTTTTCTATATATATCAAATAGTCTGGAGGAAGCTGGCCTGATTCGTTGAAATCTGAGGCGTAATTCGGGAACGTTATTCCTAAAATACTACCGCATTCCATCCTATAATACTCGAGCCAGTCAACGTAGTTTTCTACGCCAGTGACATTATAGCTCACACCCGTTAATGTGAAGAGCGAAGCAACTTTGAGAGAAGGCAGAAATGTGCAGGCCATGATAAATTTGTATCTGTTGTATATATGACTTGAAACTAACAAAGAAACTCCGCAGCATGAAAACGTCAAAACTATTGTTGACGTCATTGAAATTAGGTGTATCAATAACTGACGAGTAGTGAAGTTTATTGATGAAGCTTCGGACTTCGAGCGTTTTGAATTCGTGCTGTTTGGGTTCAGTTGATACTTCATTATATAGTTGACAACTTTTTTCTTCAGCAGCAAGGGCTGAGCGAATAACAATTTCAATTTCAAGCCAAGACTGATTTGTATGGCAATGAAACAAATAAGATCCACACCTATTATGATTTCATTAACTCTGAAGATGATTTTCGTTGTGTCTTCATGAGAAACAATTAAACTGTGATAATCATCAATTAATTTGTAACCTCTCATGAATAAATACTCAGTCAGCCTTTGTATTCCTTTAGTCAATACAGTGAAATTGTTAGAAACAACAATCTGCGAGAAGTTCTCGACTTGCAGCTGCCCTAATATCTTTTTCGCTGCTGTCAGTGTCGACTTGAAGTTAACGAGAATTTCCGGCCTGTTGTTTAACCACTTCTTCTGGTTAAAAGCTCGGCTCTCGTTTATATACATCTCGTCCAATGTCTTCGATAACACTTCGTAGTCGACTGTTGAATTCGTTGTTGTGTTCGCGAAAACGTCCCAGAAAAGTAATTCGAAGGCTGAATATACATAAGTAAACTGGTTGATTTCGTAAAAGTTTTCTTTGTCGAGGGAATGAATGAATTTGATTAATGTGGCGCCACTCCAGAAGCATATGACGAAGGGGATAATGACAGTCAATAAAGTAACAATGAATTCGCCTCTCACGAACCTTTTGCCGTAATTATCGCCTCTTTTGCTTTTTTTGACTTTTTCTCGATCGATGAAATACTCGCCCTCTTTATATGTTATGTCTCCAAACTGTGTGGCGAAGAGCTTGAACTTTCCATTAACGAATTCCGCGTCGTCGTTCAATATCCATTCGGAATTGCGATTTCCTGGCTCAATTGCGTCTACGATCACGTCTCTTATTTCGTCGCACTCGCAGCTGATTTTGCTGACGAACATGTAGTATGGAAGCTTGAAAAACTTGAACTGCTTCTCGAATTCTGAAAGATTTTGATATAATTTTTTGAATTGTTCGACTTTCTTGTAGATTTGGTAAATTATGTTCTGCGATATTGTCGCATTATCATATAGAATGTAATTCCAGTATTTGTACATCAAATCATTGACTGTTTCTATTGTTTCTAAATATGCAAATTTTTGCAGTGATGTACAATCATCATCGTTGTATTTGCTGTATATATCTAACGTGAGAAGGAAGTATAATTCATTGAAAAACGTTCTTTTCGATAAGCAAGAGAGTGATGAAAAAATATCTTGACGCTTAAGTAATGTGTTTGACTGTGATATTGATAGTGCAAACAAAAATAGGTGTAAATCTATAGCATCAGGCCATTTTTCGCGAACTGTGTCGAATAATTCAGGAGTTATTGTTAAACAATCTTGTCTGAGGCTGATATATCCTAAAAATATTGTCGATGAGATCTTTGAGTTCATTATGCCTTCGACAGAGTAATCAAATGACTTTGCGTGGCGATATGTTAAAAATTGAAAAATAATTGCAGCAATTAGTGAAACAATCATCAAAACAAGCATAGCTATGTTGATATTGTAGAAATTAAACTTCGAATAATATGTAAGAAAAGCTGTGATTATTGAGTTGAAGAAAAAGCATAAAGCGAGGAATAATAATACGACCCTTGTAGGTATTGATGATGTAAATGGGTGTTTCAATGTGAAAAACACTAAAAATGCTGATAAAACAATGACTGTTGGCGATAAATGTCTAAAACTTGGATATTGTTGAAAAAGCTTCAACACAAGTGATCCGCCCATGATGAAGAGGAACTGAAAGTCCTTCCAAGGCGATATTATGCATCTTTTTGTTTGAACCTTGATTTGCAAAACGTCACCGATTATTCCAATGATGAGTCCTGGGAAGCAGTAGACCATTATGAGGACTGACATGACTTTTATGCTTTGATTCGAAACAATCACTGTTGGAGTTGTCACTGCAACAGCAGCTGATGTTAAAGTGTAAATGAATATGACGATGTGGAAAAGTCCAGGAATAACGGACAAGTAACCAGTCATTATTCTGTTTAAATAACGAGATACGAAAAAGTGAATGACAAATGCGTAATATATTGTGTAAATGACGACGATTATTATTGATATGAATAAGTACGGAGATACAAATAGGTTGCTATCGATTAAAGCGTAGTCTATCGAAATTATATGATAAAAATCTTGCGCCCACGTGAGATATCCTCTTTCATTTTCGGGAACACCAACTGGGAAGATGTTTATGACGTATATTATCAAGAATACGTAGACTATAATCAACAGCACGACTCTAGCGAATTCGGTACTCGATGAATCATCGTTAATTTTGCTGTAAAAAGGCAGCAGTGACTTGAACGCACGTTCAGAAGAATAAGTCAGAATGATAGACCGCTTCTTACTAGAATGGTTTTCGCGTTGCACGTCAATACTTGCGCTCAAAATTTTTTTCTTTATTTATACAAAAAAATAAAAACTTTTTAAACTCGAAGATTGTTATCTACTAAGCTCAATTTATCTAAATTTTCGCTTATTTTAAAATTTATTAAATATGACATGTAACTAAAACTTTACTTGTCATAAATTGTAATTGAATATTTTATTTGTCAGTAAATTTTGATTGTACGTTTTTGAACTTCATTATTAAGGAAACTTATTTTTAGCTGCTATTGTATATTCTGGGTTTCTATGGATGAACGTTAAGATCATTCAACGATGCTCATTAGGAAAAGTAAATATTAATTTTTAATTTTCGATATCTTTCCATCTGACTTTTCATGAATATGGTTTGTGTTAATCTTTGGTTTTCTGACTTAATACGATAAGTTCTTTCTTATAATTCTTTATTCTATATTTCAGATAAAATATCATGTATATTATCCTATTATATATATACTATATTAAAATATTACATCTTTGTAATAATTTCATGTATGAACCAAATATCATTGATCAAGAAATATTATTTCATTCTATATTATTGTTATAATATCACTCATAGTAGATGCCATTGTTTATAATTTGGATACTTTTATTAATTTCAAATATAGATGATCTATATAAACAAAGTAATATATTTTCATAAAAATTATTGAGTATTTATGCCTAACTATACAATCATCCCATTACATATGAAGAGCTTTTCACTAGTACTATGCCGTTTAAGTATGTAACACATAAGGATCTAGAGAACATAAGGATGTCATAAAGGTTCAACTGTTAGACTTGTGGATTAAAAGCAGCTCATGAAGGGTAGTGAAATACAATAAACGAGTTGATAAAAAATAATATTTTGATTTTATCGCAGAAACAATTCGATGTGTTCTGATAGTATAACTACATGTATTCAAAACTTTGATCTAATGAAAGAATAAATTGGGTATAAATAGTTGTCATTCTTAAGATCACGATGCGATCTGGCACGAGATTACTTCTTTGGGAGCTATTAAACGCAAATTGTCTTATAAAATGTATGCAAAAACATTTGTGGATTATATATCCACTTGCCAAATGAGCGTGAGTTCAAACCACAGATTTAATTATCCATGCTCAATCATGATATATGGTTATTTGGTGGTGGCATCATGAGCACCATATGAGAATATGAAACAATTTCAAAAATAGTTGTGTACAGATCAGTGATTTTCCAAACGAGCTCAAGGAAATGGTCTTTTGGTGGAACAACAGATATAATTTAACAGGGAATAACTGGAAATAATGGAATTGAGACAAAAGGAATTGGTTCTTCTATAGTGAGTCAGTCCTGATTCCTGTGAAATAATAGATCTATTGTGATATAGATATGGAATCGAAAACCAATTTTCCAATTTCCGATTATGGAGTCAAAAGATTTCTCCAGGTGTCAACTTTTGAGTTTCACAAGGAATCATGTATCAATGTATATATCTCGTTCTTGTTTTGTGAATTGTGAATTCTCAGAAACTCACTTCGATGTTGAATGGAACTTACCATTGAAAAGAAAAATTGAAATATATTTAACAGACATATGATGTAGATTCATATTTTACAAGAAAATCTGCTTTTAATAAATTAAAAAGATAATAATAATCTACTACATGGGTCCAATAAGGAAAATATAATTGATCTGATTTAAAAATTGAGAACTGAAATTAAAAACAACTTTTGAGGTTAAAGATACATTTTTAACAAAAAATAAAATATGATCGGGGTATATCTATATCTTATTATAAAACCAAATAAAGTTAAACTCTTTCAAATCCTGATTTTCTTCCATGTGAGATGAAGAAAAATGTTCCATTCTATAGGATTTAGGTTTATAATCGCATGTAGTTAGTGGTGGGTAAATAAAAAACTAATCCGATACAGATATTTTACTCGAACTTGATATAAAATATTTATAAAATGAAAATATCCCACTAAGTTAATAATTCTATATATGAATTCATCATCGAATCCGAAAAATCTTGAACCCAAAAAAAGTCAAGTCATTAAATTTAATATGCCCTTGTTATGATTATTAGTGCAGATTTATCTGTTTCTTAATTAATAAATGATCGAGAGTGAACGATCTTATATTTTCAATTTTGAATGTCATACAAAATTTTATTCTTTTATATTCCAACAAGAAATTAGATTAACATAAATAAATATTTTCGATTTTTTTGATCGAAAAAAAATCAATTTGAAAACTTTATCGGTCGGACACTAAATCATTCCAAAATATTTTGGATCTAAGATTGTTTATTTGGTGAATTAAATGTTTTTTTTTATTGAATGAATACATTCAAAATTCAATGAGTAGTGTACGACCATTTAAATTATATATTCTTTTTAATCCATGGATCTATATTTGAAAATATTTATTGATTCTGATGAACGGTTTTTCGTGTTGAAATTTCGCATTGTAAAAAAATCATAATAATGTCTGATAGCCTTGTTTTGTTCCTTTGTCAACCGAAGAGATCAATCAAGAAGGTGTTAGTATCAAACGATGCGTACGTTGATGAGCTCAACACACTATTCCCGCACGAAAACAAATGCTTTATCTATAAGGGTATCACCCTGTTACACTCGATCAAACTTAGGTCGTATGGCATAAAGAACATGGACCATATCGTTGTTATACCAGAATCGGTGATGAACTCAATGAATGACAAATCTCTCTGGATGAATGTCACAAAAGATCAACAAGATTTCAACGAAAGGATGTGTTTATCAACAAATCCAATCACAAGAACAGAAATTGCACGCTTAAAAGACCTTAAGCTTTCAAAATTAGAATTAAGAAGAAAGCCTTATACCAAACTCGTAACACGATGTCAAAATGATTTGGAATCACATGTTCATCCAAGTGTAGAGATGGTTATCCCTGCAAAACAATCAGCAATCGACTCTCCTAGCAGCGATCCTTTGCCAATTTTCTGGAACAAGAAATCTCGCCCAGCATTCAAGCTCCCACGCCAGTCATCCGAACCTGAAATAGAAATAGAGAAGCCTTTTGCTCTCCCTTAAGTATATAGTTTGTTTAGTATTTATTTGTTATTAAAATACCATGTTTGTTTTTCAATCTTTTTTTAATGATTGATTAGTGATTAATTAAGATGCAATACGCCAATTAATGCCAATCATAATTTTATTGATCTCCAATAATTCAAAAATAATCTCAAATTTAGCTGTAAATATGGATTGTGATACTGATTCTTTGGGAGAAAATCGATTTTGAAGCTTCAAAAATTAACTCAAATTTTACACCATGAAACATGAGAACTGATATCAGAATCTTGATATAAATAAGAAAATCCAAGCAAACATCCATCGATACGAAAACGCAAAAATAATCCATCAAAATTTAAAGACGAATATGTTCCTTTCCCTAATATCTATATTCTGAGGGAATAATTAATCATTTTAGCAGATCACATTTAGTTAATAATGCATTATTTCATGTTAAATCTTCAATTTTAAATATAAATTCTAAAAATTTCTAAAATATCATGACAATTGTTTACAATCCTTGCATAGGTAAAACATCAAAACTAAAAAGCGATAAAATCAAATATTTGTTTGGATGATGTCATTAGTGGTATAGATGCCATTTCTGCAGTCTCTACCGAAAACACCCCTTTTTACTTTTATCAGCCCCCTAATTTCAAATTCCATAACTGAACAAAGGCCGAATCGATCTGTTGTGTTCAAGGCTTTGATTTTGAGCGAGTTTCCTTACAGATAACATGGAAATAATCGAACAGATGGCAGTACTGTTTCGTTTAATGCCGTTATTTGTTACATCGGCGCACAAAGTAATTATTTAAGAGCTATTACTTCTTAGTAAGATGCTAATCAAGGGATTGAACCTATTGAAGTTGATTAGGCTCTTCGAAATTTGAAAAAATGTTTTCCATTGCATTCTGCTCATGTTTTACACGAAACATATCGAGTCTATCAAATAGTATCTCATACCCTCAGCTTATAATGTCGAAATTCGAGACTATAATCAAAAAAATTTTTCAAGCTCGAAATTTAGCTTATTCGATACATTTCGGAATTTCCTCATGGTAAAGCAGCCAAATCTACTTTGAATTCCTCAATTATAAATTTAATCAAAGAAAACTCATCTACTTAACTCGCTTTTCCTATTATCCTCATTAAATTTCCAATACATCTGTATTTAAATCTGAACAAATGAAATCACAAGAAATTTAATTTACCAATCAGACTACTTCTCTACTATCGAATCAAAAGAAATAGAGAGGAAATCAACGATTGATGAATATTTCTTTATACGGAATCAACTTCATATTTTTTTCAATAAAATATTTTTCTTAATTTAAACGAAAACAGTCATGAGTTGACAGACAGAATAAATATATTTATTAATATGATACAAAACAAATTAACCGCGTTAAATAATACAATTAATAATATTCTTCTCTATTATAAGCTACCAAGTTGTACTTAGGGGTTTCATTAATAATTAGATATATCTTAACTATTTGAAGAAGTATGCCTATGATTTCAAATATCGATGAAAACGAAATAAAAATTTTCAGTTTGTTTTTTGGTGCTAATTGTCGCAAACATACATGGAGAACGAGTGATACTAATATACACCATGTACATAAATGCGAGTATATTTTGGGTTTTCTTCTTAATTTAAAACAGAGATAATCATTAAGGACGAAATAGAAAAATATACTGATGAAATATATTCCTGCAGATGCATTATGGGTATTTCTGTATTGACTTACTGGGCAAATCGAAAATATAATCATATTGAGATCCGCAAGTAACATGAAGAACAGCATTAACCACTTCAAGAAGTTAATTGATGATTTTTCTCCGTTCAATGTTTTATATTGATAATATGTGATGATGTGGAATCTGACAATTCCAAAAATCACAAATAACGTTGAAGTAAAAGTCATACCCATACCAAATATACGACGTTCAGGCAAGAGTACATTCATTTCTGATATTGTTGGTATATAATTATACATTTTGTGATGTTTGAATGAATAAAACAAGATAGTATCAAGGACTATAACAAAAAGTGGGATAGTGGCTATCGTGTAATTGAAAATTTTGAAGTTCAAGAATGCCGCATCATTGTAATCTTGAACTTTCATGAAATATTGTCACTTTTATGTAAAATAAAATTTAATCTCAAAAACACGATTTTATAACACATTATCATATAAAATAACAAAATATTTGATTTTTAAAGATTTTTTTGTTTAAAATCTAGAAATTCCACAACTTTTTGGATTTTTACTATAACATTTCGCATTATTAGATATTAACAATTCTCATTTCATTATAAAAATCCAAAATACTGATAAATTTCATTAATTCCCAGTGATTTTCGACATATAGTTGATATATTATGATTTTATTACGAATAAGGAAAATGTTAGTCCAACAGAAATGACAAAACTGCCAATTTAATTTGGAATTGTGAAATAATCAAATTAATGCGATTTCTCTTGGATAGATCAATTAGACTAGAGTACTGTATCATGATCCATTGCTTTTTCTTCTCATCCAATTTAGATCGTTTTTCAAATTACTGTTTTTATGGAGCAAAACAATCTTTGGAAAGCTACATAATAATACAGTAAGATTTTTCTGATTAAAATCATAAATAACAAACATTTTTATTAAGTTTTGTAAATTAGATAATATCATTTCAAGATTCCTGGAAGAGTTCTTTCATACATTGATGGTAGATCGCTATCAAACATTGAGTTACAGCGTTTTGCGAGTCTTCTTGCTTGTAATATTTGACATCTCGGTCTTGTTTGAACCGTAGATACGGAACCTTGGAATTTTGAAAGAGTTTGATGATTTTCTTTTGTCAATACTTGGCTCATATTCGCATTTATAGACGTAGAATGAGTAACAGTCTTTGGTTGTGGTTTTAATACCGAATCCGGCCCGGACGTGAAGTATTCATCTCTTGCTACTTCTGCCATTGAAGGGCGATTATTCGGATTAATATCTATCATTTTACGGATTAAATAAATTAATTTTGGATTAACGCGCGATGGAAAAGAAACTTGTTCTATGTCATCTTTCGTAACTACGTCGGCTGACCACGGATATGTGCCAGTAGCGGTGAAATAAAAAGTAACTCCGAGTGCGAAAACATCTGCAGCGAATGGCGAATAGGGTGTATCTGAGAAAATCTCTGGTGCAGCAAATATCGTTGAGCCACATTTATCTGATACAAAATCTTTCGCTGAGACAATTGAAGAAAGTCCAAAGTCACCGATCTTTGGTCTTCCATAGGCATCGAGGAAGATGTTGGATGGCTTGATATCACGGTGGGCGATGAATCTAGAGTGACAGTATGATAATGATTTGACTAAGTGGGATAAAATTTCGAAAATTCGTTTTTCTGGTAAAGGGAAAGATTCAACGAGCTCCTGGAGAGTTCCTGAAGGACAATTTTCTAATATTAAAACCAGACAGTTTTCCATATAAAAATAATTATAAATTCTAATAATGCAGGGATCATCGAGCGAGATTAATGCGCGTAGTTCAGTGTCGACAATTTTCTCTTTTGATACAATCTGTGAAGGATCAACAGGTGTAACTTTTGCAGCGAATGTTTTATTGTACTGAAGACTTTCGACTTCGAAAACGATCGAGTAAGAACCCCTTCCTATCAACCTCCTGAACATGTATTGGTTATACACAAAAGGCTGGAACGTTCGAAAATCCATCGATAAGATAAGAATAATGTAAACTAATGAAAATTGATAATCAACTCAATTTTTTTCGTAGGATTATTTTGTTATATTTAGACTTTATAGAATATAGCGAAGAGTTAAATTTAATCAAAAACGTTAAAGAATTTTTAAATTAATATTTTAAATTATAATATATAATCGATTTCCTTGTATAGCGTAAAAATTTTGAAAAAAGTAAACCATTTAAAAATTGTAATAGTTTGTTTACACATTTATTTTCTGACTGTCATTTTTATGAAATTTGTAACTTTTGAGTCATTTTCAACAATTTTTATATGAATAACATTACCATATTGTACGGGCCAGAATATGAGATTATTAATTTTTCATTTTAAAAAGAATTTACGGAAAAATATGATATAATATCCTTAAAATATGATTTCTTGAATTTTTTTTGATAATCAAAATTGAAAACTTCTTAAACTAATTTGAATTCATTCCTATTGTGATGTAATTTTGAATAAACTGTGTATTATTGGTTGAATTACAGAGTAGTAAATAATATAAGATTGATTTTGATTCGAACAAAATAAAATTCAATTCAATTTTTTCCTATCCTAAATCGTTTAATTTATTGATATAGACAACATGACCATATATTCAGTTATCGGCATAAATTCACACTTTTGTATGACCACAAAAATCATTTAGTATATTATCCTATATTGCATCTAGAAATATAAATTAACTCCAAATTATTTTCAGAATATTTTCAAATGTGTCAAAAAATAGTTTTCAATTCCTAACGCAAAATTTATTCTTCGATTTTTCCCATAAATACGAAAAGTAGACAATATAGGTAATCGAAATATAGCTTTACTCGTAATTTTTCACAATCTCGCGTCGTTTGTGGTTTATATTTCTGAGTAGAAATCAAATTGACATCTACAGCATATATAGTTGCTAAAACCCAATGAGAAACTGATTTTAAATCATTTTATAAATTTATTCAATCAAAAATCTTGAGCTTGCGGTATTTTTATATCGGTTCTGATATTGCATAGTGCATACGATCATGGATATATCATCATATTCCCTTAACTTGGGTTATTTAGATAATTTTGAAATCGATATTTCTTAATCTTTCCGTTTGGAAATCAACATTTATATATTGATACTGATTGGAAGTTTGATCATCGGAATTGAAAGATAAATCCAAAATATTATATTTTCAATGTCTATTCTAACTTCTGACCTTCCCATATACCAATAGTAACTATAATCTATGAACGATAGCCGAAATTGCGTAGTTAAGTTGATTTGTCAATACAATAAGATTTGATCAGAAACCAACCTGTATCGAAATGAGTATCGTACATTTCCCACTTTGGCACTTGTCAGAATACTGCCTACCACGAGTCATTTGAATGCTATGATAAAACAATGATACATGATAGAATTTTAAAAATATTTGTTATGTAAACCATTTTATTTGTCATAATTCCATGAATTTATTATTCAATTGGACCAAATTAAATCTGTCAAGTAAATTTAATATTTATGATTCGTAAAGTTGATTAAACCAACTTTGAGCATTACTTTTAACAACTTGTTGTGATGTATATTATTAAATTTATCAAATATTTTTGGATTTCAGCCTATTTGTGATAATATTGAAATTCATTTTAATGATTAAAGAAGACAACACAACAGAAAAATAAATATATAGAAGTAGTATGTCTTATATTCTAAATATTGTGTCCCTTTCAGATTTCTATTTTCAGAATTGAAATTGTCTACGACAAGCTGTGCTGAGAAAATAAATATAGCATATTTAGGTCCATTATAGTATATTTGTTAATGCAGCCGACTCGAAATAAGAATATTCTTAAAATGACATCCACGATTAACCATTTTTAATTAAAAATTCAACATTGCAGATAAATATAAGTAAATTTGCAGTTCACTTTTGATGAACTGAAGAAATAAATTTTTTTCTTGCAATGTTTCTTAGTTTTGCTTATCTTTCCGCTTCATATAACCAGACGGTCAGCTGTCGTATGGTTGACGGAAAAATCCAAATAACCGAAGGAATTACACATAACTACGATGCTTACGCAGAATATATTAATGAATTAAATACAACAGGCTGGCATCAAATTCACGTCATTGGAAATGAAAAATCCGAGTCTGCTGCTATGGCTCGTTGCGCTGGTGCCGTTGAAGGCTATGTCGCTCACACAGAAATTTATCAGCATTTTTATGGTATCCAAGAATACATGGATTGGAACATTTCCGCTACATGCGATGAAGATAGGTATCCAAAAGGTTACCCAGAGTTCGTTAAAGCACACATAAAATATATTCGCGAATCCATTGACGCTTATCCAGAATCTCCATACTGGAGAGCTATCGGTCTCATCAATGAGCAGGTCAGGGGCGTTTACGAAGGCTATCTTGCCCATCCAGATCATCATTTTATGTCTGAGATGGACCACTGGTGCGTTCAGGCTGAAGGCGACCTCGGTGACTTTGTCAAGATCGTCAACCTTCAACAGATCCACAGCGATAAATCCGGCCCAACAAGAAGTCTCAAGACTCCACCAATTCCAAAGGAATTAGGCGACAAGTGCACTGGTTTAGTTCGTCTCTTAGATGACTACTCCGATGTTTACTTCGCACATGACGCATGGAGCAACATTCTCGATCTTCACGGCACATTGAAAGAATATTATCTCCCAATGAAGGAGTTCACAGCTAAAACAGTAACTCTTTCTACACGCCCAGGCCAGATTGCCTCACTCGACGATTTCTATCTCACAGATTCAGGCCTCATGGTCCTCGAGACAACAATGGGCATCTTCAACGATTCTCTCTTCTACCAGGTTACACCGAACGGCGTTTCCACATGGATGAGAGCCATCTTCGCCACAAGAATGGCCCACAATGGCAGCGAGTGGACAAACTTGTTCATCAAGCACAACCTCGGCACATATAACAACCAGTACTTGATTGTCGACACAAACAAGTTCGAGAAGGGCAAGAAGCCAGAGAAGGACTTGCTTTGGGTCATCGAGCAGGTTCCAGGCACACAGTCAATGGCTGCAGATATCACAGGCGACTTAGTTTCCAAGGGCTACTTCCCATCATTCAACAAGCCACACTTCCCAGAACTATTCAAGCTCATGATGTACCCAGAGAAGATCGCCGCCAACCCACAGACAGCCGTCTACTGGGACTACAACACATCAGCTAGAAACTTGTTGATGGCCAGAGAAGCACCAAGGATCCATGACTTCGAGACATTCAAGAAGTTCATGCGCTACAACAACTGGGAGAAGGATGTTTACTCCAACGGCGACCCAGGCCAGATGATGATGTCTAGATACGACCTTAGATACGGCGGACTTTGGGGCAACAAGATCCCAGATGCCGGCTTAGATACAAAGGCAGCTAAGCTCACACACGCTAGATCAATGATGGCTTTCGATGCCATCCAGTCTCCAGCTTACGAGCAGCAGCCAGCCTTCGACTGGTCTGAGTTCCCAGACATGGTACACCCAGGTCTCCCAGAGCACTGGAACTTCACATGGATGAAGTTCAAGCCACACACATTCGACCGCTGCAACTTCACAACACAGAAGGAATGCTTCACAGATGATATGTGCGGATGGTGCCACTACGATAACAAGTGCTACGCTGGTGACAAGGAGGGACCATATGACGGCAAATGCGAGGATGGTTGGACAGTTTATAAAGCAGAACCATCATGGGCCGTTCCTCTCATCGCAAGTGTTTCCGTCGCAATTACTGTATTCGTTGGTATAGTATTTTTCTTGCATTTCTTTTCTAGGAAGTTTTGATCCTTTTCATAAATTTCAAGTTTCATAAATTTTCACAATCTCCATTTTTCCTACTTTACACATAACAAAACCATCAGATTTATTTTAATTTGATAATATTTTTTTTCTTTATCTTGTTTTTATATATCATTTATCATGTAAATTTTCACAAAATAAAAATTTATTAACAATTTCATATGATTTTTTAATATATTGTAAAAATATATCAAATTTTATTTAATTTTCTAATATCATTACTTTAATTGAAAATTTAAGTTTTGTTGGCCATAGAAAAAATATATTTGGATTTTTGTGGATAATCGAAGAAATATGTAATAAAATTAAAATATATTTAGCAGAAACTGCCATAAACATATACATTAGATAGTAGAAAAGTTTGTGAATTTACAGTCTAATAATAGTATATAAGAGCCAAATCAAATTCCTGAAAAATTATGATATTATTCTAAAAATACCAAATATATAACTAATAAATATAAAAATGGTTAGTTCGTGAAGATGGCGAAAAAATAAAAAATAAGTATGGTCTTCGTCATAACCGTCGATCGTCCTTTGTAAACTTCAAAACAAAAAAAATGGCGATTGAACAGCCCTATTTGGGAATGCTTATTGGCTCAATGGTCTTCCTCGGCCTTATAGTTGTCACTGATATCATTCTTGGTATCGTATTTAGAAAGGGACAGACTTGCTATGCAATCAACTTTGCAACAATTCTTTACGTAATGGCCTGGATTATGTGGATCTGCGTTTATATGTGCCAGATGTTCCCATTAGTCGTGCCAGAGAAATCAAAGTCATAAATTACAAAAAAATATCATCTATACTTATTAAATAATTGCTATTTTAAAATCAACATCAAAATCAAATTCATGTCTAATGATTAAAGAACTACTATTTCAAAATTCCAATCAAAGTCATGTCTTTTGATAAAATATAGTCTTTTTTTCCGAACGACAACTGAGGAACTGAGAATTGATGAAAATTCGCATTTCCTTTTTCGTCCACTTCTCGTTTATTTTTTCATTTTTTAGATAATTTTTTTTCTTCGGCAATATTAACATCATATTGCAGTTATGAACTAGATTCACTTCATGAGTTCTCTTGCTGCGATTTTATTTTATAGTTTGATATCAAAATTCATGTTTCACCATTATGAAATTTGCTTGAATGAGCTAATAAATGAATACAATTAGCCATGGTTTATAATTTAAAAAAGCAAATGAATCATATAATGCATTTATATAGATTTGATATTCAAAAATCATAATTAGTATAGATACTCAATGTATTGCTTTACTTTTAATGACTAATCTATGCCTATAAATATGTATTCTACTCTATAAATAATGAAATATTATGCAGATTTACAGATATTTGCTTGTTTTTATAGGATAACTAATTGAAGAAAAAAGGATGATGTATTATAGGCTATAACACGAATAATATTCTTCTACATGTTTATTTTTGCCTGGAAACCTAAAAATTAATGATGACAAAAATGTCAAATATTGTTTGTAAATTGTCAAATATTTTTGTAAATCAAAAACGACACTTTTGTAGATAAAAAAAATTTGGTTATTCAAGAAAACTTTTGATCATTTTAGGGTAATGGAATTTCCTCTCCAGCTTGATTTCGGTAACAACGTGATCGTGAAGGGGAGTATTTCATTAAGCACCAAAAATAATGAAGTTTTTGTAACTTTTTTAAATCAAGATCACGAAATAATTATGATTGACACACTTTCGCAGCTACATACCATCGAATTTGACGATGATGACCCCCTTATCATGAAATTTAAGGGTGATAACGTTAAAAGAACCTTTAGATTAGAAAA
Organism: Trichomonas gallinae; assembly: GCA_008369845.1. Classification (NCBI taxonomy): domain Eukaryota; phylum Parabasalia; order Trichomonadida; family Trichomonadidae; genus Trichomonas; species Trichomonas gallinae. The sequence goes on from MRSU01011701.1 coordinate 17,146, forward strand.
AGAATCAGATGTATCAAGCATTTGGACATATTTTCAACAATACCACAAGCTTAAACCGGCACCAGGTAACAAGAAAATATTCTCTATTCTTCCTAAAAACGCGAATTGTCCAAGATCAAATTCGACACCTTTAGCAAGTGTAAAATTTCCGCATACGGCTGATGGAATTTCGAATAGCTTGATCAGGGAATCAATATCAGAGCTCCAAATAATTACTGTTAATGAAAGCAACTTTGATCGCGTTTTTAGCGGGAATAGGATAATAAATGGGATATCAGCAAGTGAGCTGGATGTTGATCCAACATTCGCAATTGAGCTTTGGCGAAGAATTTTGGGAATTCAAATTTGGAAAGAACGAGAATATCAAGAAATCAAGGCTCAAATTGATAGTATTGCAACAAACAGCGAAGAAGAACCACAGAAACTTAAGAATTTTGTTGATTCTGTTAAAGATTATCTTCCAAAGATGAATTTTCAAGTTCTTGGAGCAGATCAGATATCTTTTAAAGCATTATTAGCATTTGCCATACATAATTCGTTCAATGAAAACTATATTTCCAGCATGATTCACGTTGTAACTTTATTTACAAATTGTCTTCTTGCTGGAATAACAGATTCGAACATTTTAACACAAAGTGGAGATACTATTTCAGCTGATATGGCAAGCACAATAGTATTTACACTATTTGATGCTTATTATTCAAAAACAACAAATATTTGGACGAATTTATTCGATGAAACAATGGAACTAATAATGTTCTCATCACCATCAACTCACCAGATGATAACAAACCTGAAAATCGAGAATTTTGATTTCATTTCAGACGAAATTGGCTCCATGTTCATAAAAGACAGAGATATCGAAAATTCTGTCTTGCTGATGACATCAGGACTCTCTTCTGCATCGATTTCACAGTTTATTCGCAGCTTTCTCGCTTCATCTTTTATTTTGTTGCACAACAGACTTGCAGAAATCGCCGAAGAGCAACCATCCCTGTTTTGTGACACATATTCGAGGCTGTTGCAAACCGTGAACGTTCGATTACTGCTTCATAATTCCCTTGTTATGTCAGATTTCGAAAACGACGCCGAAATATAACCATTATTGTGCTTGGACATTCACTATTGAGGATTTTTCTATTCGTTGGCGCTTTGTTCATAGCTATTTGTCCATTTTTTTGGTTTCAAATGTGAGATAATCAAACGAATGCACGAAACCAAGATATATCCATTCCAAAAGGCCTACCTATGCGTGTGCTCTGTGTTGTGAGGTTGATGGACAATCGATGCTTATAACCACCAAAATTTGTCAATTTTTATTATGTCAAATCCCCTTGCATCATATCTTGCTGCCATTCGCAGGACATTGCAGGCGGCCCTTTGCCTCCGTAATTTCGCGTCTCAGGAAATCGAGCGCCAAAACAAACCAGAAATTGAAATTGGAAAAACACCAGAAGTCATCGCACATCCTCTCCTCATCTCTCGCTCTCAGTATGAGAAGGTGTACATCGAAACTGCCATCAACAGTGTCCGCGTTTCCGTTAGAATAAAGCAGATTGATGATGTCGACAGGATTCTCGCAAAGATGTTCATGAGATTCATCGCCCAAAGAGCTGACCAGTTCCGCATCATTCGCCGCAAGCCAATTCAGGGCTACGATATCTCGTTCTTAGTCACAAATATTCATACTGAACAAATGATCTTATCTAAATTAATCGATTTCCTCATCACATTCCTTACTGATGTCGACAAGGAACTCTCTGACATGAAGATTACACTCACAAAGCGCGCTCGTAATTGCTCAGAAGAATATCTCAGGATTCTTGTTTAATTAAACAGATTCACTCCAGGGCAATCAAATATATTTCATATACATATTCTATTTACGTTATACAAATGTGTATATTACCTTCACAAAAATTAGTGAATTTTTGTTATCAAAGATTTTAAGCAAAAAATATGTGTAATATCATGGTAAAAAGCAGCCAGACTATATAATATCTATCGTTTAAATACAGAATTATTCTTGAGATTGAGATTCATCTTTTTGCTGAGGATTTTCGTCTTTTTCCTTTTTATCTGTGTCAAAAGTAATCGGTTCTTCCTTGCCATCCTCAATAATCGTCTTAAGTCTCGCCATTTCTTCGATATTTTCTTTTGGCGGCTCTGGCTTCACGCCTTTGATCTTATCGCCAGCTAGTAATGCTATCTGTTCTAAATCTTTATTTATTTTCTCGTCTTTCTTGATGAATTTGAGAATTTCAGAATTCGCTTGAAATGCGTCTAGATAGCGTCCAAGCTTCATGCAGCAGTATGTCTTCCTCGAGAGCAGCCTAACCTTTAAAATACACATCTCCTGGCTAACAATTGGATCATGAATCAGCGCAAGTCCTTCATTGCAGTCAGCGAGCGCGAATTCGTAGTATCCGAGCTTCATACGTGCGAGAGCGCGGTTAGAAAAGGCCGCACAATACTGGCGATCGCTTCCTTCGATTGCTTTAGTATAGGCGTTGACTGCGGACGTGTAAGCGCCATCTTTGTAGAATGTGTCTCCAGAGTTCTTCATCCACAGTGGAGACATGTCGCCTTTTTGAGGATTGATGAATTTTCGCATTGGTCCGTCGTAGCGTGCAGCTAGGTTCTTAAATGTAGGCGTGTGCGATGTAGTGCAGACTTGTTTGCTTCTTGATGGAGCAACTTCTGCTTTTTCGTACAGAGGTTTGTCTTTCAGATCATCTGTCATATATTTACCGGCAAGAAGATCTTCTGCGTACTTTTTCTCCTCCTCTATGCGCTCTTCTAACGTTTTGCGTTGTTTCTTTTCAACATCCCATGATTTTTGCATAGATTGTTTCTTAGCTTCCTCTTCTTCTTGTTTCTTTTGCTGAGCTTTCTTCCTTTCGAACTCTATGAGCCTCTCAAGTGACTCTTCTTGTCTCTTTTTGAGCTCATCTTTATCAGGAAGCTCCCACGGATATGGTTTCCACTTATCTGGCTCGACTTTGCCAATATGCACTTGTAAATCTTGTCCTTTTGCTGACGCGATAACATTTGTGACTGAAACAAACTCTGGGAAGTTAATAATCAAAAAATACGGACTTAAGTTGAATTTTGCGTATAAATCAGCGACAACTATATCACACTTGGCCGCAGAATGACCTTTAAATGTCAGTTTTATAATGATGCGGTCAGGAAGATCAGTTACAGTGAAGTCTGGCTTCAATGTAGTCATTTGTGCACGTTAATTATTGTAAAACAGGGGAGACCCTCATTTATTGCTAATTCAATACATTACATGACAAAAAGCTTTTACACGTCAAATAATTTAAATCCATTAATTTACATGTCAAAAATGGAGACAGCAACACAGCTTTTATTTATGCTTCATTCCATGGTCTAAGAAAAATTGTCAAACTCATCATCATAGATCCTGGAATAAATGTTAATTCAAAAGACAAAAACAACGATACGACTTTGATTCGGGTATCAAGAAATCAATGTCATGAGCCTTCAAACTCCTAAAGACCAAATTAGAAGATTTATCTAAATAAATGGATATAAAGAGATAGTTTTAAAGAAAAATTGTGTCATAACAAGCATCGGCATTAAATACAAACATGCGTGTTGATAAAGTACTGTCAATATATATTTAAATTTAGTCTTATGTTCTTTTATCTCAAAATGAATCACGCATTAGAAAGAAATTACAGTTTTCGGAGATTTTAATTCGAATGAAGCTAGAAATTGAATGTTTGAAGATTCATTTATTACCTAAACAGCATTGCTCAACTATCACATCTTTCATAAATTTGTTTACGGTTCTATATATATTACATGCCCGCGTGGATTAAATACGCACTTTTGGTAAAATTCTTCTTGTGATATAATCAAATTAAAAACCCAGACAGGATCTTCTTTAAACATCGGATAATATTCAAATTGAATATCTGCGAGTAAGTCTTCTAAGCTTTTGTCCTTTAGGATTCTTATCAAGAGTGGATCATTATGAAAGTGCTCAATAACTGTTCCATTTTCAATAATTTTTTCTAATGCAGACTTCTTTATCCTAAAATCGATTTGCTTATGATCGATGAAAGAACTGCTGCCAAAATATTTAGAAAATGTGTCAAAGTTCCTAAGAAATGATTCTTTGTGAAAGCAATTATTATAAGATAGTTTTGTATTTAAAAGTATTGCTTCACTAGCTTGCTTATATTTTTCATCACCTGTTAGTAAGTACAATGAGTGCATTTCTAACAATCCTGAAGATAAATCAGACATCGAATGATTTGATTCGAAAATTTCTGAATGTGTTAACTTATCTTTAAGATTAACTATTTGTGCAGTATAAATTTTCCCATTCGTAAGTGTTAGTAGTTCATTTGCGCATGATTTTGCTGAATTTAAGAAAAAATTATTTCCTGAAAACAAATAAGAAGAAATTAAAGGTGCAATGATCTTTTCAATTAGAGATTTAGTCCTTATCCATGATATATTTCTGCAATTAAATAGATCATCTGATTGATTTAAAAAAAGGATGAAAGAGTGATTGAAAATTGACAATACAGGGAAATATTCAAGCATTTCGGATAGTATATTTGAATCTGACAACTTGTTATTGATCGCAGAGATATAATATTTTGTTTCAAATGATTTAATTATATTTGTGTATTGCGATAATTTATTGTAATGTATTTTTGGGACATAAGGAATGATCTTTGTACCTAAATTTAGATTTGCTAATGGGAGGTTGCCGAAAATTATCAGTACACCAATGAAATAAATAACAATAAGCAGGAACATTGCACAGTGGAGCACTTTTATCAAAAGATTTTTGGATATACAAAGATTCTTCATGAGATGCAAATCATTGAAATGTATTTCAAATTTACATGTCAAAATGACAAATAATTCAATAAATTTACACGACAAAATTAATATTTTACATGACATATCAATTTTGAAGCCAATTTTTACATAGCAAAAAATAATATTTACACGACAGATTTATAAGATTATTTACAAGCCAAAAACTATTTTACATGACATATTAATTTTGAAAAATTTACAAGTCATATTTTATGATTTACACGACAAAATATGTCACGTAAAGTTTTGCAGAAATATATGGGAAAGAGTAAACCAGCAACATATCAATATACTCTTCTTGGTTGCTGCCAGGATGCTTCGGTCATGACGTACACATGCTTTTGCTGTCCATGCCAGTTAGCTCATAACTGGGCTGCAGTTACAAATCAAGAATGTGGAGTTGAGCACGTCATCTGTTTGTCAAGCCCGTATTGGACACGCCAATTCCTCCGCCGACGTCGTCATATGGAGAAGGAATTAGTTGGTGATTGCCTAGCCTTGACATGCTGTTGCCCTTGCTTCATTTGCCAGGACTCCCGCGAAATAGCTAATGGGTACATCAACTTCCCAGAGTCTGAGTTCTATTATGGTGAGCAGAAGAAGCCAAAACAAAATCCACCAAATCAGCCACAACCTTATCCACAGCAGCCTTACGCTGCTCCACCACAGCAAGGCTATGCACCTCCACCACAGCCTTACGGACAGCCAGGATACGCAGCACCACCTGGATATGCTGTCCCACAAGGCTACGGACAGGCGTCTCCTCAATACATGCCACCTAACTATCAGCCTCCACCACCACAGGGCTATGACCAACCACCTCCAAACTACCCTCCAAATCCATACTAAGATTCAAAATTTGTTTATTTTTTAATTCATAATTGCGATAAATCGTTATGAAATACTATTTCTATAAGAAATTCCATTTTATATACAAGAATTCTCATTATTCACTTATTTTAATCATCAAAATTCATCAACAAGTCAAGTTTGAATCATTTAACTATTGACAAGCAATACAATGTGAACTTTTCAGCTGATTTATTCAAGAATCATATTTTTCCATATTATTTTTGAATTTTAGCTTCTTTGCTTGCTTTCATTCATAAATTAGTGGATAGTAAATGAAAAGTTAAATGATACAAAAAGATAATAATGTTATTCATAATTTAACAATTAATTTTGATTTTTTTTAGAAAAATGAATGTGTTTGGAAAAGTTCGCATTATAGACAAATAGTTTATATCTAATATAAGTGAAACAAAACAAAAATAGTTACAAAATCGATACCTGCAAGTCAGTCATCATGAATCTATCGATTTCTTTCTTTTTCCTTTTGATGCGGAATAAAACAATGGTTAGTATGGCAGCAGTAATGAGAAGCATACCAGTCACTGCACAAACAAGCAAAATAATCTTTTTCTTATCTAAAATAACATCTACAGCTTCTTTTGGAATAATACTGATGCAAGTTTCGTTGCCGTTGTTTTTCAAAGCGATATCGAATAATCTTGTCGACGAATTAAAAGCCCAGTGACTGCTGATGAATTCAAAAGAAAGACTTTCTGATGAAAAATTAGAACTGCAGAGTAATTCAATGGAAAAATCATCCCAGTCACTATTATAGAAAACAGGATCAGTATCATCAAAATAATATAATCTGACATGTAAATTTTTTGTTGCAGAAAATCTTCCTGCATGTAAATATCCTGATTTAACAATGCTGTAAAATATATCTACGTTTTCTACGCCTTCAACATAATCAATTGAAGCCAAAGTGTTTGTATTGATGCTCAATATTTTGCAAGAAGTACCAGGAATAGTTTGTTGCGATGCTGATGATAAATTGAAAATTTCTGGAACGAAAACAACATTCTTCAAATTTACATATGAATAACTATTCAACACTAGATTCTTGATACTATAGTTAAGATTCAAAGAAGTGTTGATTATTCCGTATTTGTTGATGACAACAGTTGATTGATTGCTTAGTATGTTTGATGATACTAAAGATGGAATAATTAAATATGAAGAAAGCTCTAAATATTTTAATGGTTTCGTTATATTAAAGCTCATTCTTGATTTTATGACTGAAAATGAGTCTAATTTCGATAGAGATGTAAGTGAATATGATCCTTGCATCATGAAATTATTATTAGTTCGGTTATAAATTACGTTGCATCTGTCGAATGTTAATATTATTGTTTCGAATTTGCTGATGTTAAAAATATTATTTTGGATTGATAGAATTGCATCATTGATATACGCCGTGATGCCAGAGTATGTCAAGTACAAATACGTGCTTCTTATGTCTGATTTACCGTGTGATGTCTTGTACAAATTTATTTGCGGGCAAAATATTGATACTGAATCTCTAATTATAGAATTAAAAAATCCCAATGCTGTTACACTCCCTGATATCGAAATGAGCTCTATATTGTATAGTTTTGCTGAATTAACCATGTATTCAAGGTTTAGACTGAGTTTTTGGTTATGAACTGTTCGAATTTTTAAATTTTGAACTACACTGTGTATGTTGATTGGTATTTCTTGGTCGTAATACTGTGTAATATTGATATTCAAGTTATTGATGTAGAATGGAAGCTTATAATTCAAAAATTCTTCTAAATTTGTTGAATTTTCAATTTCAGCGACTTTTATATCCATAGACTCAAAACCTTTTGCTACTTCTGATTTTGCTCTTAAAACCAAAGAATTCGGCTCTGAATGATCGAAAATGATATCGAAATATGTATCGTTGTATTTTAAGTACCATTCAAGGTTTCTAATGTAATAATCAGTTGAATAGTTTGCTAGAAGTACTTCCATATCGTTATCAAATCTATCTGTGAATATTGAACCGTGAACAATTTCAATGAAATTTCCTGATAATAGAAAACGATCATTTTGAATAGAGTTATAGTCAATGTAGCCAACTGTTATGTTTCTAGCTATTATTTGGCTATTTTCTTTCATTTCAAGTCTATCTATAAATAAATTTGATTTTGGAATTGAAATCGTTCCAAATGATTTATATCTACCGAATTTAATCTCTTCTGATGAATAATCGAGCAATGTGTCGTTGAACTTTTGTTCAAAGTTGAGAAATTTAGCTGTAAATTTGGATTCATATGGGCGACCCATGAATTTTAAACTTCCTGGACACTCAAAATTATAGGGGAATGTAATTGATTTCGTAGCTACTACTAATATCGAAGAGAGTGTTTTCTTTTTTGTAATAATGTGAAATGGAAAAATATTGGACTCAATAACGAAGTTTGTATTAGAATATTGCGTGACATAGATATTGCAGTCATCTTTGGGCCAAATCGATGGCAAAATGTAGAAATTTGTATCTTTATTGCAAGAAATATGAATCTTTGTATTGTAAACGATATTTGATGCAAATTTGTTATATACATAGATATTACCTGATGTTTCAAACGAAATTGAGCACGAAATATTCGGAAGAATATTTAAACTTCTGATAATAGAAGATTTATCATGCTCAGTAAGTCGAATATGGCGCCCAACAAGGCAAAGAGTGATATTTTCTGGTATATTTGTAATGATTACCTTGATATGACTCTTTTCAAGAATTAATTCTCTATTTTCCTGCATTCCTATACTATCGAAACTGATGTTGTATGTTTCATCTACTTCAAATGCTGTATTCTTGATATTGGCCGATATTATTCGACCTATAAAAAACAGAAATATCACTTAAAAATAATGAAATTTCGATTTGAAAATGAGATATGATGTAATAAGCAGAGATGCGTTTAAATATAAAGGAATTCTTATTAAATTGAAAGTAAATTTTGAATCGTTATCAATGAATAAGAATAGCAAAAACATTGGATGTTTTGCAGCATGCATGATATAGCAATTAATTGTATTTCATCTCTCAAAAGTCGAAACATTTTAAAGAAAATGTATGACACAGTATGAATAATGTATTATTTTTTTTTCCCAAAAGAATTGTTAGATATTCAAAAAATTCAATGAAATATTGAAAATAAATAATGCTATATTAAAAATATTATGCAGAAATAAATGATTTTTGAAATTGTGATTGCGGATAAAAGTTTCGATTTGATCCGTAAACAATAATGAATATAGTTTCATGGTGGAAATTCGCGAATAAAATTGAAAAGAAAGTGTCAGAAACATTGTGTGATTTACAAACCATACAAAATTTACGATACGAATTTTTGAAACAAACAATGATTGTCAAAATTGTTCTTAAATATTTCTTTTTTCAAGCAATGTCACTTTTATTTCGTGTTGAAAACAAATAACTTCTGTTTGCTATGATATGCAGAGGTTATTAAAATTAGAAAGATATATATATGAAGAAATTCATCCAAATGTTCAATATCAGTTCAGTTTTTAATTGTTGTGGACTAATTGAACATACACATGGAATGTGCGCATAATATAGCAACGAACAAAATAAAAAATTACTTCATTTGAAAAAATTCAATAATCAAAAATGACATAACAACTTAATTTTTTTCAATAAAATGAATGAATATATACAAACGGAGTGTCGTATATATAAAAGATAGTTTGAATATTAACCTTATTTAATGACAACTATTTCATCAATATTTTTTTGGAGTCAAACTATCATCTTATGTTTCCCAATATATTTTACATCTTAATGTATTTATGCTATAAATCATATACATATTTTTTGCTTTGTTGTTGAAAAACAAACCAAATAAGGATATCGATGATCACTTTTTTGAGGTGATAGAGTTCATCAATTTTTCTCGATTAATAAATATCAAATAAAGATCCAAATATGAGATAATATTGGTGAAGTCCAAACATGATTTAATACAATAATATAAATGAATAGTATAAGATTAATCTCTCTTAGCATCTGCTTTTTTCAGTCTGAATGCTAAGAATAAAGATAATGTAGAGTTGAGTAATGCAAATATACAAATAAGGCCTAATATATCTTTGGGATCAGAGCCTTTCATTGCTGTGAGTATGCATGAAACAAGAATACTCTCAGGCACTCTTAAAATTCCCATGATGTGTTTTCTTATATTTGACGGATAAATTCCTGTCCTTAGGACCCACATTCCGCTGTTAACTGCTCCATCTGCCATCGAAGCGAGCACGAAAGATAAGAAAACATAATTTTTGTTCTCATAGAAGAAATACATACAAGTCACACATGCGAAATAAGAGGAGAAGCAAGAGAACAAAGCTGTTTGAGAGCTCAACAATAAAATTAAAGCAGCAAATATTTGAGCGCCGTTCATTGATGAAATCGAGGATGAATTGAGGATGTTGCTGAATGGTAGAATATCTGTCTTGTCTACTTTATGGAAGACCGTCCATCTTGGCATCATGAGCAAAAGAGAAACCGCAGATAAGAAATCTAAAATGAAAAATGCCAAAAAGTTGATTTGCTTCAATGACACAACAAATTCCTTTATTGCTCCAAGTAATCCAACGTTTTTCTCAATGTTGCGATTGAATGAAGGCATCATAAAGAAAATTAATATTGACGATGAGAAAAATAAAGCAGTCGATCCTAAAAATGATGCTTTGGCACCTAATCTAGTCGTAACAAATGTAGAAATTTGACCCGAAAGAACATTTAAGCAAAAATTGATCAATGATGAATTTTCTTTAATGATAGCTTGAGATTCTTTTGGTGCATTATTCTTTTCTAGTTGTTCAGCAAGCCAATCTTCGAATACTACTCTGTTGGAGGCTGTTGAGATTCCCATCAGTACAGAAGCAGTCAAAAAAGAAAAATAAGTTCCCCAAAACCTGCAAAATGAGCTTAAGCTGAGCAATAGTGCTGACAGTATTATAAGTTTCTTGTGTCCAATCAAATCGCATACATAGCCAATGAAAAATCCCCATATTGCAGAAATTATATTATATAAGGACATGATGTTATCGATTTGGCTGAAAGACATTCCTACCTCATGGTATCTATGATGAACATAAGGTCCTTGGAATATGAATCCAGCCATAAAAGAAAAATAACAAATGAAATAATAACATTGTAGTTTTATCATGTAATTATCTTTAATTTGACGAAGTTTATACCATTTGATAAGCTTACTAATTGAACCTATGAGCGTCATTAATATAAAAACAGAAAGAACAAGCGTAGAATTAAGTTTTATCATTAAAAATTTGTCACTTTTAAATTGAAGTGCTAAAATTTTTAAGTCGCAAAACGCTATATATAGCAACGAAATACAATATAATGTAGAAATTTACATGAATTTTATCAAAACAAAGATTTTGATTTTATACTTTACATATCATATTATTATTTTTGACACTTTACATTTGACACGTAAGTTGACATGTAAAGTGCCATGTTTTCTTATGTAATTACAAACCAATAACCACAGCAGTTCCTGGCATCAACATTTGTTAGATATATCATTTTTCATTGTAAAAGCTTATCAATATTAAAGTATGATTACCAAGCAGCTTTGATATATGCTTCAAAGAAAAGACACGAAACTGACAAAATCATATGTTATCACTCTTTTTCTCCTTAAATAATTATTCTTGAATTATGAACTTCTAATTTGCATATTTAATTTTGGATGATTTGAATTATTTATTATATATGATTCAACACAAAACAGACTTTTGATACTTATTGATTGCAATCTATAATTTTGTATGTTCCAAATGATCATACTTAATTTACTTTCATTTATAGAAATTCTCTACTCTCAACATGCTATTGTGAATATAATACTTATTTCCACGACATATCTGAGTACTATCAATAAGTATTAATGATTTTCAATATGATAAATTATATCAACTTACTATAAACCAACTACATGCATATAAGTTCATGCATATTGCTTATATTCAATTTCTAATGCATATATCAACACTTTATTATATTGTTATAATTTTTATTTTAGCTTTGTTATTTGGACAATAAATGCATGTATTTTGACTGACAATAACATTTTGAGATGCAATTCATGCTTGGTTAAAAAAGAAACAGATTAAAAATGCAAAAATTGATACAATAAGTTAAAAACATGATAATTACTGTGTACTAATGATACAATAAACAAAATATTCAAATCCCAATATGATACTAAAGTTTATCCATGTATTTGATTAAATAAATTTAATCAATTCAAATATCAAAAAATTATGATATGTTTATGTTGCATATTTATTAATTTACGCGAAAGCAATATATGGATATCAATGATTTTTCTAGATCTTGATTTTTATAAAAATTATAATTTTGCAAAAAATAAAAAACAACTTGTCTTGCATTTTAGCCGGATAAAATGCTTTAATATGCATCAGAGTGGCTGAATTACATAGATTTTGGGTGACGGCGGACGATTATTTATATATAACGATTAATTTTTTTTATAAACCAAAAAAAATGGGATGCCAAAGCTCCATCCCAGGGAAAAACGTACGACCAGCCAATGACAAGAAGCGGGAAAGCAAAGAAGGCGATAGGAAGGTCAAGGCTGAGCGTAGCGATACGTCAGAAACGGAATCGGACCCTTATGTCCTGCATGCGACAGCTGCACCCCCTCTAATTATTGGTGCAAAGACTCCAATGATGTCGACAGAGATGTCTCTTGATGGCTTCCAAATCCGCGACTCTCCAAGCTTCTTCAATCCGTTAGAAAAACCAACAATTTTCGAATACGAGTTCCAACAACACATTGGACATGGTTCAGCCTCTGATGTATTTCTAGTCAAAAATCAGGAAACAGGAATTTTATACGCAGCTAAAGTTTACGATCAGGATTATTTATATCGTATGTCAATAGGTGAATCTGTCCCACCGATTGAAAAAGTTTCGCGCGAAATTCAACTAATGTCAGAAATTAATCATCCTAACATAGTGCCGTTAATAGAAATATTAGATGATCAACCAACACATTCGTTAATTATCATTCTACCATTCGCAGAAAAAGGCTCTCTCTCAAAAAGCAGCTGGAAGGCAGACCCACTGCCAGAAGCAGTGGCCAAAAATACATTTAGACAGATAGCTTCAGCACTCCAATATTTACATTCTTTAGATATTATTCACCGCGACTTAAAGCCAGAAAACATTTTGTGCTTCGCTGATGGGCATTCAGCTATTAGCGATTTTTCGGTTTCTCTAAAATTAGAAGATCCAAACGAAATGTTAGAAGATACAGAAGGAACGCCTGTATTTTACTCACCCGAACAGTGTTCCGGTGATCCGTATTTAGGAAAACCGGCAGACTGTTGGGCGTTTGGCATAGTTCTTTATCTAATGATTTTCGGTAAGTTGCCGTTCTTCGAAGCAGATGACGAAGAAATATATAGGACACACTTTTTTCATATATCACAAGTCATTAGTACGGAAGAGCTTACATACCCAGATTGTAGTCATTTATCAAATGAGCTTGTGGATCTTTTCCATCACATATTAGATAGAAATCCTGCTACGCGATATAATATGGACCAAATTTGTTCTCACAAATGGTTCAGCTATGATGAATAGTAAAATTGTTTGTTATTTATTGATTAATTAGCTATTATTTGTATAGATAACGCAGTGTAAGAAGCCGACATGCATATATATGCTAATATTATTGAATGAAATGCAAGATATTTGGCTTTTTGTTGTTATGTTATTGCCGATCATTTATTTTCTTAAATATGAGATGTGTTTTGAGTTATCAATCCGAATCTCACTCTATTGTACCTGGACAACAATGAAAAATGTTCGTTATTTTCTAAATCCATAGATAATCGATTTATTTAATGATATTTTATTTGGTTGATACAACTATATATCAAATATATAACTAAAAAGGTCTGAATTTTGTCAAAAATTTTATTTGAATTATTTCTCATTTGGAAAGATATTACAAAAAGAAAAAAGCTTGCACCGCCCTGGAATCGAACCCGGACCCCCACCTTGGCAAGGTGAAATTCTACCATTAGACCAGCGGTGCTACACTTTATAAAATCAAATGTGATATTTCTTATATTATAAATCTGAATTTGAATCAAAAATAATCGAATTTTACATGTCAAAATAATCGGCTAGGTCAAATTTTTAAAATTTACATGTCGTTTATATATTTCATATCAATCTCTAATCATGATGGATCTAGACTATCTCCCAACAAATGTTATATATAACACATATACTCCAAACAATTGGATGGACGAATGCATTAATCCTGACGCAAAGTCAGAAGCAAGGGGAGTGAGTATTTCATTTTTAGGTCCTGTATCAGAATCCACAAAAGAATCAATCAAAGCTATGCTGTTCAAAGCCCAGTTCAAGCCTGTTCCTCCTGCTCCAGTACCAACAGCTAAAAAACCAGCAAAATTAATAGTCAAAAAACAAACAAAACTAAGTTCGAACAGTCTTAATTCAGGAGTAACACCATTAACTAGAGACGTTATTGAAGCAGAACTTAGAACTTTAATGCCAGGATTATATCTTAAAGATATGCGTCAGTATGCAAAGAGATTATCACCAATCATATGTGTGCCATATAGGAGTAGCACAACAAGGGATGCAACAATTAATTGGTTTGTTGCAAATTATGAAAAAATAAAACCAAACTTATCCACAGTTCAAACTATGATACAATCAGGCAACTGATATACTATTTTTATTGTTTGTCAATAATATTTGTTTGTAAATTATTATGAATACATATTATCAAAAATTATAACGCACAATAATACAATAATATTCTACTCTAAATGTAGGAACTTCATTTTAAGTATTAAAATTGCTTAAAACACGAATAATTTTGAAAATGTAAACTAATTGAAAATGTAGATGGTGATTATTATATTAGCTTGTAAAATGAACAATAAATATATTTATCAGTTCTCCATTCGCGATAATGTTGCAAATGTCAACTCTTCAATCATTTTCTACGATTTCTATGGGAATGTTGTGAGATAGACGAAAAAAAGTATGCTAATATACATTGTATAATACCATGTACACTAAATTTACAGAAATTTAAATCTTTTTTAGCAAAATTAATTTATAATCAACACAAAACCTAAAAAACGCATGTCAATACACTCTTTTGCTAATAGTACCTATCATATATATAATAAAAATAATAAATTTTATATATAAAAAAGATATTACTGTTGTGAAACAAATAATTTGGCAGGCCCAGAGCGCCATTCATCGCGTGCTTTAGATTCTTCTTCTGCGAATTCAAGAATTGATTTCTGATCTAGTTCGAGCTCGTCGATCTTCGAACAAACATAGAGATCTCCGAGTCCATGCGGGAAGAGTTTCTTAGATTCTCCAATATAAGACCAGTCATTCGCAGCGAATTTTTCTTTAATTTCGTGAATCATCTCTTTAGCTTTGAGTTTAAACTTCTCGAGTATTTCCTTCTTCAGGTTTTCATTGTTAACAACCGTGGACATTGATAGGAGTGAAATTGCCAATGTAACGGATTTAAAATTAACATCTGCTCTGTCGAACAAAGAAATGAAAGCGTTGCAAAGAGTGTTGATATGCTCTCCTTCCTTGTTATCTTTCATGCTCTTGATAACTTCCTGGATAAACTCCATGCAGCCGCTCAAGTCTTGTATTGGTGACTTCTTGATTGCCACAGACAAGTCATCGACAAAGTCCTTGATCGTGATAATTTCTAGTCTCAACATCTCTGCCAATAACTTATAAGCTGTTGCCGCTGTCTTTGGGAGCTCTTTAGTGATTACTTTAATGGACATTGCGATGATCTCTTCTGTGTGCATCTTTCCTATCTTTGGCAACAGTTTAGTGATGATTTGAACACAGCAAGCAATTGTATGGGTGAGAGGTTCTATGTCGTTTGGATTTAATCCTGGGAATTTTGAGTCCTTGATGACATCTCTTGCTAAAGTGTACATATCTTCACTGTGATCGCACTGCGAGTCAATCATGGCCATGAATAATTCAACTGGACGTGGATCTTCTTTCTTCTGGACCAAATAAAGAATTCTTGGTGCTGATGCAAAAATGTCAATCTTCGGATCAACTAAATTAATATATTCTGCGAGTGCTGATGTCGCGGCGATTTCCTGGCTCATTGTTATATTAGTTTGTGTCGGGTAGTTGACAGTGATGGCAGATTTAAGCTGTGGCAAATATGTGGAAACGAACTTCCAGATTTGGTAAGAAATCTGCCTCGAGTAAGGAATATTTGTTTGCGAGAGCAAATTTACCAAAACCAGAATCTCTTTAGAGTTGTTTTCGTAGTCAACTGCTGCTATAGGAAGAATCTTTCCGAAAGCTTGCGTCAAGTAGTAAAAAGTGAATGAATTCAAGCCTGAATATGAGTTCAAGCATCTTATCATTGCCTGCAACTGTCCGCTCAACAATGGGCTGCCAATCAAAATTCCCGCGTAAACATCGTAGATAACAGAAAGAGCGAATAAAGCGTAAGGAGCTGTGGGCTGTGTCTTAGCAAGCTCATTCAAGTCAAGCATGCACTTGAATACTTGATCATCACTAAAGTGGCAGAACTGAATGAGATTTGCGATAACTAAACATTTTCCTACGCAGTGCCAGTCTTTGATCTGGTCGAGCACGAAAGATAGCTTGTCTGTCTTGCTGACATATGTTGCCAATGATTCAGCCGAGACTCTCATCCTGTCATAATCTGTGTTCCTCTTGTCCAATGTTTCGAGCAAGTATTCGATAGTATTCGCTGGCATAAAACGAATCAAGTCCTCTCTGACGAGCGTTAATATGCATGAGTGTATCATCAAGAGTTCTCCGTGCGCGCCCATGACATCGTTAACGAATCTTATTGCTGCACCGGGTTTCATTGCTTTGACGAACTGTCCGATAGTTGTTATAACTCTCATCGCGAATGTCGCTGAGTTAACATTCGAATACAGCGGTCCTTTGGTGAATGTTATTATGACAGCGTGGAACAGTAATTCATCCTGCAGCTGCATAGGATTCTTCAGCATCATTAAGATAGAGTGCATCGGCGGTTTTAAGTTCGTGATTTTGCGGACGAGATTTATTGCGACATCGACCTGACAATCAGGCTTGACGAGGGGCAGATCGAGGAACATGGCCATGTTGGATGTGCTGCTGTTAATCAATGTCAGTCTGGCTGCAGCCTCGAGGTATTTGTTTGCTGCGGCTAGATAAGGATGTGAGTATAATGCGCAGTTTACTGATCTAACGATTTCTTTCACTGAGTGGCTTGTTATGTCGCATTTGCTTTCCATGATGTCTTTCGTGAGAGAGTTGATTGCCCTGTTGACCTGCTCGAGTGGGACGATTTCTTTTGGAGTAATGCACAATAATCTAAATGCAGCGTTTGTTTTGTGGGAATATAGCTTGAAATGAGAGAAAGTATCGTCAAGGAACTTCTGTATATATGATATATAAGGTCTAAGAGTCTTTTCTGGGTCTTCTGATCCGCCAATGATACTTGCTGCAACGAACACCATTCCTTCGACTGTATTTGGTGTTTCTGTTACATCAGGTGGATTAGCAAGATAAAGTAATGAGCTTTCTAAGTACTGATTTGCGAGATCTGGATATAATTGGGCAAGATAAGCGAAGAAACTCTGAAGGCCACTTCTAACATCATCATTGATGTTCTGAGCCATCTGTAAAGCGATTGATGCCGTTTCTTGAGCAAGAGTTAATGAATTTGCCAACATTCTCAAGCACATCAACGTGTTGAACGAAACTCCTTCAGTGGAGATCTTGTTGAAAAGCTTTATTCTTGTTTCGCTGCTGATGTAAGGCAAAAGCTGAGAAACATCAGAAAGGGACATAACTTTTAACGAGTTAAATAGCGATAAGAAGTGTTCAGCGATGAATTTCGGTGGAACAATATCAAGGAAGTGTCGTAAGCAAGCTGTTAAGTGTTCTTTGAACAACATGAAAACTTTTGCGGCTTCTTCGTAAAGTTCTTGCGTAGGAGTTTGCCTGATCAACGGCAATGACGCGCAAACAGCAACCAAATAGCATGCATCATCAATAACGAAGTTTTGAAGATGATCTTTCATTTTGAGGAAATTCAAAAGAATACTATAGAGTTTCGGAACGTCAATGCAATCGCATCTTACTAGTTTGCGGCAAAGCTTCAGTGCCATCAGCTGAGCTGCTTCGTCTCCGTCTGATAAACAAAACACGATTTTAACGAGACATTTGTCGTTATATTGCGCGAGATCTTGAGAATTGCACTTGTAGCACCTTCTGAGTGCAAACATCATGCCATGGTACAGATCGTCGCCTAATTTTAATAATACATTTGTGAAATGTGGGATTTTGTCTTTGATTGATTTATCAGCTGTCTTTAGAAGATGCGCTGTGACATAAATGATGGATTGTATTGGATTTTTCGTTGCTGCAGTGATGATTTCTGAATAATCTTTCGATTTCTTCGCTTCGTAGACAGCTTTGATGCATTCGGCAATGCGAATTGAGCAATACATGCTCAGTTTTCCGTCATTTATGTGAAGAATCTTAATTAATAAGGATAAAATTGATGTTAAATCCGAATCATCCGAAATTTCTGCTATTTTCTGCTCAAAGTCCAGCAGAAGTTCGCATATCTGGCCTTCCGCGGGCACGAGCTTCTTTTGCTCTGCAATCGGCTGCAAAATTTTCACTAATTCACTCATTTATTGATTATCGTCATCATTTCACTGATTTTTGAAAGCGCAAAATCCATCCTCTGCATGCTGTATGGATCACAAATACCACGAAATTTCGCTTTTTCTTCAAAGGTTTTATTTTTTCAGATTGTGAATAATCGAAATTGAGCCATAATATTTTTGCAATAATCATATTAACGAATAAGTAGTAAAATAAACCAATCGTTGACTCCAATTTCTTTGTTTTTAATATTTCAAAAAGTTAATGGTATGGACAAATAATCAACGAAAGAAATTCCTATAACATGAATGTCAAGACACAAGATTAGTTTCATCGTATTTACAACAACAATTTGCACATATGTATAGCATAAGATTCTCGCATACATCTATTATTGAAGCTGATATTGCAAATTTAAATTCGTAATCATTTAAATCATCATAATTTAAATTAAAACAGGATTTTATTGCAGCAGGATCAAGATACTTTGTGTATGAATCCTCTATATCGTATTGTACTTATCTATAGAGTTTGCGCCAAATTGCTAGGTTTCATTAACTTGTTTTTTTCAATATAATTATGTAAGAAAAATATGAAAAGATTTATATCATAGAGAATGTTTATGAAGATTATGCCGTTAAAACTCTATGAATATCTTATATTTTTTCTTGATATTTTCTAATATGTGACAACAATTGTACATATGGTCTTAATTTAGAATAATTCATCTGGAGAGACCGGGATTCGAACCAAATTACTAGATTTCATTATGAATATTCTGTGATACAATAAATTTATTCGTTTTTGCTATTCTACAAATGCCGGAAAACCCTTTTGTATGAATGAAAAGAGACAATCCTTGAGCACGAATTAGAAACAATGAGGTAAGGATTAATCTCGAATATTCTACAAGAAAATCGAATAAATAAGATTGAGTTTCTCTCGTGCTATTAGTTTGTAAATTACACTATCCTGTTTACTTACTAATTTATCTCAATTCTAATCACATACTCTAGTAGACTTCAATTATTAACCTGGTGAATTGATAACAAGCATGATACGGAGAAGCTACGATTGAGAGGATTTAATGTTCTAATGAATATTATTTATGATAGTATTTGTTTAAATTCATTAGCAAAATTAATTTCATTGTGCATTTTAGAAATTGAAGCTGGAATTATGAATTTTGGAAGCTCTGTTTCTTGAATCGGCTGCTTAATATCAAAAGTAATGTAGTCACCTTTAGTATTGATATGAAAAGCAGCGAAAACTTTGTTTAAATCTTCATTAATTTCAAAATCATTCATTAAGATATCTTTGTTGAAACTTGTTGACTTGAGTGCAAGTCTTAAATTCGATAATGTGTTAAAATAAATTTGATAATCAACGAGTGTAAGTGTATATGCTAAAACAAATGGCGAATTTTTAATAATTTGTAAGAAAAGCTTTATATCATCTGTAAAATATGCTATTCTTATCGATTTTGCTGTTAAAATATTATATTCTGTGTTATATTTTGCTAAATTCTCTATAAATTGGTCCATATAGAACATTGAAGCGAGGTGAGCTGTCTGAAACGTATCTTTATTCTTTGTGGGAAAATATATATATTCTTCTAACAAAGATAGAAAGTTCTGAGACATTTGTTCAAAGTTCTGAACGAAATCAAAATCATTTAGTGGTAAATTCCTGAAATGAATTCCAGCCCATAAGAAAAATGAAATCGAATATTCATAAATCTTGGAAATTTCTATGGAATGTAATTGTTGTATTATAATATCTTGATTGATCGCTCTTAATCTGTCCCTTACGTAATGATACATTTTTAATTGAATTTCAATATCTTTATTTTTAAGGTTTGGCGAGACAATTTTATCGTTAATATAATTTATAGTTCGAACTAATACATCTAGTGGACGAATATTTGACATATCTGGTGTAAATCCAGCTGCACTTCTTGAATACTTCTTAATAGCCAGCTTAGGATCAAACTTTCCTTTCGAATCACATTCAAAAACGGAAATATAACCAGTTTTGTGTTCAGCAAGTTCGGAAGCCGGACACATCTGCTGACAAGATCCAACTTTCGACATTAAAATGAATTTTGAACTTGAAAAATTCTTTATTTAACCATACAGAAGCGATAAATAATAATAATAATAAACATTGTTATATTTTTTTGACATTCTGTCAAAAATTAAACTTTACATTTGACACTTTAATTTCAATTCCAATTTTTCTCAAGAATGCATAGATATTTTTATAAAGTAATTAAATATTATATTTTAATTCTATTTATATAATTCATTGTATGAATATTTAAGGAAAATATTGGCCAGTTATCTAAAACAATATTGGTGTTAGCCCCTAAATAAAAATATATATCAAATGCCCAAGAAAGAATATTTTCCACCGCCGGACAGGCCACTCAAGAAAGTCACACAAGAGTCATATCCACCTGTATTCGAGGAGATAATTGATTTTTGCGAAGATATTTACAACATAGACGTAGAGAAAGTCCCTGATATTATAGAAAAAATGAAAGACTTCATGAACAGAAATCTTGTCAACAACAACATGATGCTTGTACTCTTAGACAAACTACTTTTATATAAATCTCACGAAGTTAAGCCACTCAGAAAAATTATCGGAAAATTCCTTGATTCATACGAGTTTGATATCTCAGATGTTAAAGAAAGAGATTTCCCACTGTTATACATCTGCTTATCACAGCGTGGCGCCAAGCCTGAAATACCAGAAGAAAATTTCGAAGTCGAAAATGCTGGAAGATACGAAGAAAGCCATTTCGCACAGATGGCCACAGAAGGCACATTAGCCAACAGTATCATCACAGACGACGTAGAGACATTCAACACACACGCAGCACAACCTGGATTCCAAGCAAATCAAAGAATCATCAATCTTTCCTTGATAAACTTGGCCGCATCATATGGATCGGTCAATGTTTTCAAAGTTTTGTATAACATGGACATGAAAATCGATATAGAGACATTCATTCAGGCCATATATGGCAAGAACCTTGAGATCATTCACTTAGTTGAAAGAAAGGTCAAGCCAGACCAAAAATGCATGGATTTGGCCATCACATATCACTTTTATGATTTGGTAGATTATTTCCTGCAGAATTACGATCTAAAGATATCAATCAAGAAATGTATTAAGTCATATAACTTCAGAACTTTCTTCGATTTGATGGCAAGAGTTGGGGATCCGGATTACTCAGATTCCAACAAAAACACAGCACTCATGCAGTTATCTCGACTCGGAATCATGCCTTTTGTCAACTATTTCATAGACTGCGGCGCAAATCTTGACCTAAAGAATAATAAAGGAAAGACTGCAGCTTATTATGCTGTGAAATACAATCAGAATGAAGTCCTGAAAACATTGCTATATTGGGAATGCTATGAAGACAATTTCTACGCTAGTGATATGGACGGTACATTGGCCCACATCGCAAGCAAAATGGGAAAAACTGAATTACTTAAGTCTTTGTTTGCTTTCAACATCGAACATGAAATAGATTTTAGATGCGATTTGGAAACACCTGACAGATTCGGCTTGACTCTTTTGATGTGCGCCATAATTTCAGGTAACTTCGAAACAGTTAAATATTTGGTAGAATTGGGAGCAAAGATCAATGCAAGAGATGATGAAAGACAAACACCCTTCCTTCACGCTTGCAATTACTGCGGCGATAATATTGAAATATTGCAGTATCTCTTAGATCATGGCGCAGACATGAATGCTGTTGATGCCTTTGGATTTTCTGCTTTGTCTGATCTATGCGACGCAGGATTCGCAAAAGGATTAGAGTTCGTATTAAATCGCGGCGCAGATGTCAACACTAGGAATAGATTCGGAACAACACCTTTGCTTAAAGTTTCCGAAATAAATAATCCGGAAATCATCAGAATTTTGCTCGAACACAATGCTGATGTAAACATTCCAGGAGCTGACAGACAGACACCAATCATTAAAGCAGCACAGTTCAACATTGCTGAAACTGTCAGGATGCTTATTGAGCACAAAGCGAAATTGAACGTCAGAGATCGCTTCATGAAATCGCCTCTAGATTATTGCATTGAAAACAACGGAAATGAATCAGCAAAGCTTTTGATTGAGGCTGGAGCAGAGCATAACACTAGGCAACTTATCGTTGCACTCTCAAAGAATAACTTGGAAATTGCTAAACTTATGATAGACCACGGCGCTAATTTGAACGACTACAAAGAAATTTCGCCGATGCACGCGTGCATTTTCAAGGGCCAGTTAGAAGCTGTTCAGTTACTAGTCGAACACAACGTTGATATTAATCGTCCTGATAAAGATATGTCACCATTGAAGATGGCTGTCCTCAGAGATGAGCCATTAATCGCAAAGTATTTGATCGAAAAAGGCGCAAACATTTTTATCCACATCAACAAATTGAGTCTTATAACTTACTTAATTGTCACTAACAATACGGCAGTACTTTCAGCAATCAAGAAGAAATACAGAGAACTATGGGACAGCATTATTGGCGAATAGATTGTTAATTTTAATATTATAATATTCTTATAAATAAATATCTATTAAATAATCTTTTAGTATTTTGATACTTTACACATAGCACATACCTTATACTTAAGCTAAGTCAATTTATCCAAAAATGAAAAATTTTCCAATGTAAAAAATTAATATTAATAATTTTTTATGCTATATTTGTTTATATTGGGGTATATATTGATGCATTATACCGAAGAAAATAGGTTTAAGTCACAATTTTTCATAAAAATAAAAAATAAACACAATGGGCTTTTTCAATGTGTAAGGATTAGAAGGAAGTGCGCTAATTTGCACGGAGCTAATATATGGAAAATTCGCAGGTGAAAATAATTGAAATAAATAATCGAATTTAAGATTTATATCAATTGAAAAATAATTATTTTTAAAAAACATACGTTCACATATATGGATTTTTTTCATGTAAAAGTGATTCATTAGTCTAGAAAAATTCAGACGCAATAACTTTATTAATCATACGTTCGCATATATAGATAAAATCTGAATAATAATTTTAAGAAATCTATTTTCTTAAAAGTGATTCATCGGTCTAAATAATTAAAGAAAAATTCAGACGCAATAACTTTCTATGAGAATTGCCATGAATCATACGTTCACACATATAGATAAAAATTTTAATAATTATTATTCATGGCCATAGTTTTCTTAATTTTTTTTACGCCTGTAACGTCCATTATTTGTTTTAATGTGATTCGTTGGTCATAATTATTAAAGAAAAACAGACGCAATCTGTCAAAATAAAATATTTTTCAAACAAAAACTTGAAATTTTCAATGAATATAAATACTAAATATGTATTACAGACAACCATCAATCGATTTACCCAAAAATAAAATTCACGAGTTTCGAAAAATTTTAGATCACAAAATAGAGCCCATATGTAGTAGAAAATCGATGTAAAAATCATGAAATATGACAAAAATTCAAATCACAAGTCTAATCTATGTCTGATAATTCTGATACTTCTTTCACTATCAGCACATGCAGCGCGATTCGACCGAGTATAATCAGATATGAAGTTCCACCACCACCTGTTGGCGTTAAACTCGACAGATATGGCCATATTCGAAGAGAATCAGACGGAGCCAAAACCGAGAAAGACCACGAACTAGAAATGCGAGAAAATAAAGTGGAGTCAAGAAGAGAGAGCAAATGGTTACATATGTTTATTCGTTGGGATTATTATAGCGGCAGAAATAGAAATAAACTTCGCCAACGTATTAAGAAAGGTATACCAGATGCATTTAGGTCAAAAGCGTGGCCAATGCTCATTTTAGAAAATTATAATTCACCAACATATCAGCCAAAAGACATCGAAAAGCTGTTGGAAGGTGGTAACCAGATAGGATACCAAACAATCGAAGCAGATCTCAACAGAACAATGCCGCAATACCCAATGTTTAATAACGTAAAAGTTATTGACTCGCTTAGACGCATTTTATATGCATACAGCAACAGAGATCCTGAACTGGGCTATACACAAGGCATGTCAGCTATCGCTGGGGTTTTATTATTATACATGGATGAATCAATTGCTTATGATTGCTTCGAAACAATCATGCTGGGCAATAGGTACCAATGGAGAAACTTCTATTTGAAAGATTTCCCAAGATTGAAGCTCTTAAACAAAGTTTGGGAAATTGCTCTCAAAGACCGTTACCCAGCCGTCGCGAAATCATTCAAGAGAATCGATCTCCTCTCAATATATTACACACCTTCGTGGTTCTTGACTCTGTTTATCAATCAAGAATTGCCGCCAACTGTTAAATTCGCAATTTTCGACAGATTTTGCGAGTATGGATCGCGTGCGATCATTTCATTTGGCCTCGTCATCATCTCCAGAAACAAGAAGTCTCTCATTAATCAGCCTTTCGAGAAAGTTATTACAATCATTCAGAAACCCTGCGTAACAGGAACAATGAATGACTGGAGATATGTACTCCAGAAGTATGACGAGCTCTGGATCACAGAACCAAAATTCAAGAGTTATTTCAAGCAAGCTGGAGTTGAATTCTTCCCATAAATTTGTTTATTTGTTTATTATTAGTAAAGCATTATGTTATATTAAATCATAACAGATTTTTAAAGTTTCTCAAAATTTCAAAATTGATATTATTCTTATTTCTTACTATTTTGATGTTATATTTATTCATATTGAGCAATATTTTCAGATTATTCATTAAATTAAATGATATATCGAGTTATGATTTTTAAAAATCATTGACTGATATAATTTTCAATGATTGGAAGAGTGTTTGGTATAATATTTATTTTGCATATATTTAGGTCCTCATTACTACACAACCCTTTCGATATCATGTGTTGAATTGCACTACATGAATCAAATACTATATTATCAATATTGCGAATATAATTGCATGTGCTCATGCTATTTAGATTAAAAGAATATGAACCAGCATAGCTTGTTGTATTACTCACATCATTATCCTTGATATAACAATGAATTAGGACTAGTGATGCCTTTTCGCAAACAAGTAAATGAGTAATATTGTTCTGCAATATATTGCATTCTTTTATGGTCAAATTAGATGTTAAAGAACATAAAAAATATGCTCCTTTATTACTCATATAATTACAATTAATTGCTAAAGCAATGTTATGACAGTCTCTAAAAACAAACATATAAGAATTAGCCGAAATATTTTCGAAATTTGAAAATGATGTTTTCGTCAAATGTTTTTGGTTAACAAAACGAAATCCAGAATTCGCTCCTTTGCATTGGGAAATATTTGAACACGAAATGTGTGCATTTCCATTTGTAAGTTCGCATGCATACAATCCAATTTCAGTTGCTGCACATTGTGCAAAACTACAAAAAGATACAAAATTGGCAGCATTTTCAACATCACTTACCGAAGTGTATAAAAAGTGGCCTCTGTTACCTCCACAAGAACAATTCATGCTACAAACACGATTAACATTAACTTTTCCTTGTCCAATAAAACAAATTCCAGCTCCATTCTCATTATAAAATATATCACTAAAATAACAAAAATTTGTCGTCAACAAACTACTTTCATCTTGTGATTTAAACACAATTGCATGGTTGTCTATTTTTTCGAATTTACTTCCAGTTATGGAAACTGTACCAGAGATGAATGACATCCTTTATTTCCGGTCATTATTTTATCGTTCTGATTTTTGTGATAAGATAACTTAAGTTAACAAATGAAAAAAAAATTTTCATAACAAAATTTGTCATTTTTCGCATCAAAAATGAACCAGTAGAAATCGTTCATTAATATCATTATCACGTTAGAAAATTGAAAATCAACGGTTTTCACGTCTTATCAATCGAATCACTCAAATCAAAATCATAAATCGTTGATTTCTGTTTCTTTTCATCTGTTAACAATCTAATAGAAATACAATTACATAAATATAGTTAAGGGCAGGCTGCTTTTTAGTATATACCCTATACATCTATAATTGTTATATGATTGCTACTAGTTTATACACAGAGATATATTACAAAATAAGGTTCCAAAAACGAAGAGCCCGCCCTAAAAAATAAATAATTAACATTAAAAAAGATTTAACGATATTGACAAAATTAATGAAGTCTGTATACTGATCATAAAAGAATCTATTGTATGCATAATTTAGGAAAAAGTATGCATCACCAATTAAAAGTAGATCTTAGAAAGTTACAGTATCATAAAATGAATCCTCGTCAATTTGTAATTCATCATAAAGCAATTCTTGTGCAAATTCCGAATCACTTGTGAATTCAACAATAAGACTTTCAAATTTTTCACTTTCCACGACATCTATATTTTGTTTTTCTGATCTGAGAATTGCCTCCATATTCCTCTTCTTTTGCCTTCCCTTGATCAATCCTTTTGGATTCCCATTTTTCATTATTTCGAAGCCTCCTTCTGGATCATCGTCAAAATGAAGTTCACCAGTAAAAATGATATGATTGCCTTTCATTTGATAATATTTGATATATGGTTTTGCTTCTTTTATATTATTATGCATCCAATTTATCAAAAAATCCTGATTCCTTGTATCTTCTGGCTCTTTATACAAATTAAACCTTTGAGAAATACGTATAACAATCGCTCTTAAAATTCCTACTGGCCAATTTTTAAAATATTCATATTCTGGCGTTGAACGCAATCCAGGGGTAATTTTCTGCGCCTTCATCCTCCTCACAGCCGTCTGCTTCTTCTGGTATGTCTTCAGCTTGTTCGTTTGTTCCATGAAAATGAGAAAAGAAGCTACAATATAAAACTTCCACTTTTATCAATTTTTGAATTCCAAATTTTAATTTGAATAGCATTCAAAAAGATCTTCCCCTGTCTTATATTTATAATCACCGCGATTCTTGTTGTCATCATTTTTCATTAATTATATTATTTTATCTTAAAAATAATTTTTTTTTCATACAAAAAAAATTTTTTTTTAATATAAATGGCCGCGTCATTTTTAATATTAATGTCTTTAAGTCATTTTGCACACATTGATGCTATATATGGCTTGTCAGGGAGCTAATTTCTTATTTTCAAAAATTTGCAAAAAAATCTGAACTCGAAATTACAAATTATAAGTGACTATTATCTATTCACAGAAATTCATTGCTATGAACCCAGAACAGTTTCTACATTATTTCCAAAATAATTTTTCATCATTTAATTATCTTATATTTTGATTTTGTTATTTAAGTGGTTTCTTGTTTCATTATTGCGACATACATAATTATAATCAATATTTATTATGATATCAATATCATTCAAATAGATATGAATTTGAATTCTTCACAAATTTCATAATCACAATTTCCAAGTTCAACAATCATCTAATAGCATAATAATTATATTCCTAATATTTCACAATATTAAAGGTTCTTTACAAAAATTCTAAAGGAAAAACTAGCCCGACATTCTGCCAATAGTATCCACTCATTAAATAGGACTTATCTTTATGATATCATAAAGAAAATTACTAGAATTTTATTGTTAATCAATTTCTCAATGTTTGCGAACAAAATTAGCCATGTGATTCTATTAGCCAATTCCGCCTGTTCATTGATACATCGGGATGCATTTTAGCATGCAATGGATAATTAATGAAAAAGATATTAATTTTTTTTGAAGAAATAAAAAAAATTTTCAAAAATAACTGAGTTTATTAATAAATATATAAGATATAAACAAAAATAAATAAAAGTTTGTTATCTTGAAAGTGAGCAAAGAAGAGCTACACCACGTTTGATCCAGAAGCTTTCGTCAGTGTCTGTTGGGAGTTCTATTGTCAAAACGTAGTTGGATGAGTGACCAGTTGTTGTTAAAACACCCTGGCGTGTGCCAATCTTGTAGACTGGGCATCTGTAGATTCCTGCTGTTGGAACAACTCTGTTCTGAACTGGTTTGAGCCAAATAACTGGCATTTCTTGTGTCAACTGTCTCGGAAGAGCGTCAACAAGTTTCTTGCCAATTGTATCATATCCGCATGCTTCAAGGTATAAACCGTAGATGTAGACTCCGTCTTGCGGTGGCCTGATGATGCGCTGCGGACCTTTGTCGAGTACCTGGAAGTCGAATGAGATTTCATCGATTGGAACTTTGTACTTTCTAGCGAAGTTCTGCTTTGTGCCTGTCAAGAAGGCCTGCGGGAAGAAGAAGCCTGAGATCCAGAAGACTCTTGGCTGGCCGAAATCTATCCAGTCTCTCAAGAACTTAAGTCTGTCGTTGAGATCTGACATCCATGAGTTCAAAGGCTTCATTGATGGATAAGCGATGGCAGCCCAGTTCGGTGGGACGACGTTTTGATCGATTGCATTCGCCATCTCTTCGAGCTCGTTTGTGAAGACGATGAGACCCTTCATAGCCTTGATGAGGGCTTTGAGAGTGCTTTCTATCAATGTGAGAAGCTCGTTGTATCTGACGGCTTCTTGCTGAAGAACTGTGTTCATTGATTCTTCGTAGACACTTGGGAATTTCTCTTGGATGATCTTCATGTCGAGCTGTTGCGGAACTTTTCTCAACAATGCATTGACTGTCTGAACTAATGCGTTGTTTGCGCCGCTTGAGTTGCCACCACCACGCGGCCTTGTCGCGAGGATGTCTGAGAGAATGTTGAATGATGTCTGCTGCTTGAGGTTTAAGTCTGCGTTCTGATGGAGACCGAACAACTCTGGAGTATCAGTGACAGAATACTGGTTGATTATCTCTAAGTATTCTGGGAGGTTCGATGGAGGTGGCGTCGTGTAGTCACCAGCAATGTTGAAGCCCTCCTTGAGAACTTCTTCGCGGTAGAAGTCCTGGCAGAGAGTCAAAAGCGTGCGGCGATCCCAGTCATCTGTGACTCTGCCTCCGTAGTTGATTTCGCCAGCAAGGAAGCCGAGTGTCTTGTATGGAATTGGTCCTGTTGCCGAAAGGAACAAGTTGAGCTGCTTGCGGGAAATGTCTAAATCGCCCTTCGTCCACTCGTACAAGCAGTTCCAGCCGAGCGGTCCGTACTTGCGACGGCCGAGAACGACAGCGTGGAAGAAGCAGAGAGAATAGAATAATGACTTGAACTCGTTTTCTCTTGGGCATTCCTTCAATGTCTTCTGGCCGTAGCTTGTGAAGAGCTGAGTCAATGTTGCCTTAAGACCTTGTGGCGGCTCTGTTGTAACTTTGATACCGTTCTGCAAGATGGAAACTGGGAATGCGGCAGAAGGCATGGATGTGAGCCATAACCTGAAATCGTTGTGGACGTCCTTCAAGTTCTGGAGAATCTCTTCGAGCTTCGGCATCCATGATGTTGCAAGGTGGCAGTTCTGCAGCAAGACCCAGAAGCCTTCCGTGCGGCCGTTTTCGATGAGTTCTGCTGCTTTGGTGCCTTGTCCTTGACCGAGAGAAAGAGCTCTGAGTTTCTCGAGGAAGCCCATCTGTGCTGCGAAGTTCTGAACATCCTGAGCTGGATCTGTACCACTTGAAAGGATAAAGATGATTGGTGTTGTTGGGCCAGCGTCAGCGAAAGCCTGGCTGATGTTGGAAGGTTCGACAACCAAATAATCGTCGCCGAGATCTTCTCTGATCATCTGCGTGAAGCCATCAACGAGTGTATCTGGTCTGAGGCATCTTGCGATACATAATCTTCTGAACAAGTTCATTCTTTCGTCGTAGCCGCCTCCAATCTGGTCTGTGAAGTAGTTGTCAATGTGCAAAACTTCGTTGGCGTTTGTGGCGACGTAATTCTCGAATCCGTCGAAGACTTCTATCTGGGAAAGGTTGACGAGTTCTGACCATGTTGCATCTGTGATTGACTCTGGAGCCTTGTTTGGTGGTGGCTCTTGCATTGTCTCTGTAGTACCTGTGAGCAAGAACTTCCACTCCATTTCTGATATTGTGCCCTTATCGAGAGAAATTCTCGCGGCGATGAGGAAGGCGAACATGAGCTGATGCTTGGCAAACAATGAGTTCGAAATGTTCTTGAATACTTTGAGTGTAATATATGATATAAGATTGGCAATTCTCTCTTCAAGAACAGCTGAATGTGGAGCAGCGCTGATCAATTTAGAAACAAGTCCAGCGTACCATGAAAGCGAATATTGATACATAGGAGCAACGTGTCTAAGATCGATGACGCAGAAGTACAAAAGTGCAGATCTTCTTGCGACAGGTTCGTATTCTTTACGTGAGTTATCGATCTGCTTTTCTGTCTCTTCTGACTGAGCCATGGAGACTGTCAAAGTCTTCTGTGTCTTATTGGACTCTGCAAGAGTGTTAATAAGCTCAACATCATCCAAAATATCGCCTTTGGATTCTTGCAGAAGCCTCAAAATCTTGGCTTGGATTTCGAGCATCTGTGACTTCATCTGAGCGTTGTTAACGACAAGAGTTTCCTTCTCTTTCTCGAGGTTCGGCTTCTCTTTGGCGACAACCAAAGCAAGAAGCTGGTCGCTCAAAGCCATCTGTGTGATTGTGAAGTTGATGAGTGTGACTTTAGCGAGGTTTTCTGGCGAGAATGTTGGGTTCGGATTTGTCGTGACCATGTAGAGCTTGAATGATGGGTTGAGAGTTACCTGGTGCTCGAGCTTGATTTGTACTGGTTTGTCTCTTGATGAGATCATCAATATTGGGTCTAATGATGGATCAAGCTCTTCATCGATGCCTTCGACGAGAACTGGCCTGCCGAAGTTGATGGCGTTTTCGAGAGATCTGACGAATGTTTTCTCCTTTGGTCTCAAAACCAAAATTTCTGGCTCGATGTTCTTGATGAAGTTTGCAGCCTGGTTCTGCGGGTCAATGATGAGAGGCCACTTTCTGCATTCAGTCAAAACGATTGCGTTTTCGATACTGAGGTCATCTCTTGGCAGTGCCTTCAAGTTCCACTGGAGAATTGTGAGTGGATCACCGAGGATCTTCGTGATGTTGCCACCTGGCGTTCTTGGGAATCCAAACTCTTCGAGTTTCTGGGACCACTCAAGAAGGATTAACTTTCTGAAGTCGCTTGTGAATGGGCCAAGATAAGCAACGGAAGCTGCAGAAATCAACAAATCGCCCGTGATTGTCTTCTTTTGTGCGTCGAAGTCAACCAGCATCTTCTGCCAGCTCTCGCGTTCGTGTTCGAGAGATGATGTAAGAATGGAAGCGTTCTGAAGACGAATTGTGCACTTCTCTTTCTTATCTGTGAGTTCTTTGAGCTCCATTTCTGACTTTTTGTGCTTCTCTTCGAGTTCAGCGACTTTGGCTTCGATTTCAGCAAGTTTGACCTTATTCTCTTCGACGATCCTAAGGGCTTCCTGCTGGTTCTTCTCAGCCTCGGCTTTCTTCCTTCTCTTCGGTTCAACTTCAACGTTGACATTGTAGTAAAGCTCAATGGCGTGGACCCACATACAGATTGTTCCCATGGCCTGTGATTTAGAAGACATGACGTCTGGCGCGAAGTCAGGATTATCGAGGACGACTCTCAGTTTCTGCATCTTCACTGGAGAAATCTTGTCCTTGTTCAAGCCGATCCAGTCTTTGAGACGCTTGATGAAGTTTGGATCAGCGAGAATTGACTTGGCAGCTGAGAAGTAGTCATCATATGGCTGGCCGTTTGGTCGTTTGCCCTTCTTTGGAGGCTCATCAAAGATGATACAAAGGGCTGTGCAAATCAATCTCATTGGCTCTGTTTCGACAGCGATAGCCTTGAGCTCGGAGATTTCTGTTCTTGTCAGTTTACTGAGAGCCTGGACAGCTGCTTCAATCTTTGGCTCGACTTGCTTGAGATCTTCGGCAGCCTGTTGAGAAAGTTGATCAGCGATTGCGGACTGCTCTTCAGCTTCTTTTGTAGCTGCAGCGACTTTGTCTTTAGTTGCCTTGGCTTGTTCTTGGTTAGCTGAAAGTTCTCTGATCATGATAACTGTTTCATCCTTTCTTCTCGCGAGCTCTGGCTGAAGTTCTCTGATGTTCTTTTCGAGGACGACAATTTCCTTGGATGCTTCTTCCATCTTTTGAAGACCTTTCTGGATGTTGTTTGTTGTTGTCTCAAGTTTGGACTTCAATCTGTCGCCGAGTGATGTTATCAAGTTCAAGAAGGACAAGAATGTTGATGGAGTGACGTAGTTTGTTCTCTTCATCTCCTCGAAGAACTTCTGGCAGTAGTTGGAAACAATGGAATGTGCTGATGCGCAGAACTTGGAGTATTCTGGACCAATGACTCTCGTTGAGACGTTTTCGAGTGCTTCAAGTGGCCACTCAGCGAACCAGTCAATTGTGCAGCAGGAAATGAGAGACGGGAACATTCTGACTCTGCGTCTGAATGATGAACCTATTGGAGACAATGCAATCATGACGTGCATGTGTGACTTGACTTGTGAAATGAACAAACTGTAGACAGATGCTCTTGTTGCGACGATGCCCATTGTCTTGGCGAGTGGTGTAGTTCCTGTGATGATCTTCTCCATGTCGTCGTCATCGAAAAGTGCTGGCGGGTCGCCACTGTTGAGCAAGCAGTTGATATCTTCGAAGAATGATTCATCAATTAATTGGCTTTCAGAGACCAAGAAAACTGTTTCTTTCTTCTGAAGACCGCAGTCGAGAAGAAGACGCTTAAGGTCTTGCCTCCATTCTACTCTTGAGTATGATCTGGAAACTTCTGGCTGGAAGAGTTGGACACCGCAAATATATGAAGCGAGTCTTGTCAATGACTGACGACCAGATCCACCGACACCCAAAAGCAGACCATTTCTGCCTGGCTCTCTGATGATTCTGCAGATCCTACAAAGGTGCTGAATAGCTTCAGAGAACAAGCACAAGTCGAGTGGATGAGAGTTTGCTGCATTGTAGTCGTCTAAGTTGTTTTGGCAAACTTTAGTGAATTTCTCGAGATCTGAGACTTGTTGATACTTCTTTGAGTCATCGACGCCGAAATCTGCATATATGACTGGCTCAGATGCGAATAACTGGAAGTATCTGACTCCGAATGTTTCGTGGAGGACACGCTTAAGCAATCTCATAAACCAGTCTCTGTTTTCATCGTTGACAAGTCTATCGTGATAAACTCTGATTGACTCGTGGTACCAAATTCTCAAGACGTTGTTCTTGTCGTTAGCCTGAGAGCTGTGGAGGGAAGTAACACCTCTGATGACCTGCGCGATATCTCTCAAGTTGAATGTATAGTGGACTCTCGACGGTGTCGGAAGCAGCTGCTTGCAAACTGTGTCGTAGATTTCGACGGAAGCCTTGATGAGTGGATCAATGACATCAGATACAGCTGAGAATGGATGGGCGAGGATTGCGTGGAAGATTCTTGTCATTGAGTCAGATGAAATCTCTGGGAAGACAATCTGGTGGAAGTGCCTCAAGAATCTGCCAGTTGGTGTCTGTTCTGGGCCTTCTGGTGAACGCATTGAGCAGACCATCTGAACATCAACGAATTTCTTGAATGTTCTCTTCTTCCTGTCATACCAGCCGCCTTGTGATAACAATTGCCTCAAGAGTTCGATTGGTGGCTGTGCTCCGTACTTCTCTTTACGCGGCATGTTGATATCATCGACGAAGATGATGGCGCGGTGGTCGATTGGCGGACCGAAGACACCTGCTGATCTTCTGTCAAATTTGCTGTCGATGAGATCCTGGACACCGTTTGCCGTTGTCTGGGCTGAGAACGTCAGCGGATTGTTGACGAGTGTTGGCTGTGATTCGATGTACTTCTGGAGCGTAACTGTCTTTCCTGAGCCTGTTACACCAGTAACCAAGACAGCGATGCCGTTCATGACGAGTGTGTTGATGACCCATGAGTGTCTTGTCGTTTCGACTGTTGGGATAATAGCATCTGATGCGACGCCGCCTTCTGGTGGCTTCTCTGTCATGTCGATCCACTTCACCCATTCATTGCCTTTCACGCAATAATCGAACAAAGTGAGCTCGTCTGGTCTTGAGATCCCCTGCTTGTCTAATATTGCCTTGACAGCTGTATCGAATGCTGGTCTGTCCTGGCCGTTTGTCATTGCACCAAGAGACCAGTAAAGAGAGAAGATCATGAAGTTGTTGATGTTAGTAAGATCCTTCTCTGTCTTGAGAATCGCGGACAGCAAATTCAAGAAGTTGTTGAAGAATGTATACTCGTGGAATGGAAGGACTAACTTGATCTCAGCCTTGACGAAATCAATGGTAGGAACAAGAACATCTGGGATGAACTTCGTGATTTGTGGCTCGAGAACTGAGCGTTTGTCAGAATGGTTGAGAAGCCATGTGTAAAGCAAGCTGTCGTAGTCGTGGATCTTGTTCTCGATGTAAACCATACCGCAACGAGAAACTGTAGCTGGGGAAGCGACCTTGAGGTCTTCAACTTCGAAGAACATTCTCATTCTTGGCGTGAGCGGGATAACTTCTGATGATGACAAGCAGAGCTTCTTGTTATCATCGAGCACTGTGTTCATGTTTTCGATCCAAAGGGCATCGACTGGGCCATCCAAAACAATCCAGTGGTGGACTGGAGGTGGCTCAGCTGATGCGAATCTGACAGCATCGGCAAGCAAACCATCTGTGAAGTCGTGTGAGTGTGGATCGAAATCACCGTATAGCTGGCCGAGAGTGATGCTCTTCGGGTTGATAATTGTTGGCTGGACTGGTGAATACTGAGAATTGTCCTTGCTGAGGATTGTCAGTGCTTCAGCGAGTGTCTCGTAGCAGACTGTCTTACCGCAGCCTGCTGGACCAACAAGCATAACACCGTGACGAACTCCGACTGTTTCGTAAAGTTCGATGGCTTTGTCGATCATTGAGTCTTTGTACCTGTGCTTCTCGCAGACTTGCCTGATTGCAGCGATGAGGTTTGTGTAATCCAAATGCTTCTCCTGGACGTTCGGGAAAAGATCTGAGATGATATTGTTGAATAGTGGCAAATCTTGGCGTGTGAACTTAGGAACGTTAACATCTTTGAGAGCTCTGAGAATAATAAGTTGCTCAGACAAATCTTTTTCTCTCTGCAAAAGATTACCCGCTGTGTTGATGACTGTCTTGACGGCACGCATACCGAAATCGTAGTGGGACTGGTTTGAAAGCTGCTCTGAAGAAAGCCTGAATGTGGATGTGATCTTGACAGCGAGAGATTTGGCTGTTTCGAAGCCGAATGAGTAGAGCAAAATTTCTGCAATCATTGTGTAGTCAGGAACCATCATAGCGACTGGTCTGAACAGTGCCTTCAAGTTATCTGGAAGCTCTGTACGGCCAGCGTAACCTGGGTTCATTGTGATGAAGATGGCGCATGTTGGATTAAGTCTGACTTCACGGCCTTCGAATGTGAAGTGATGCTTGTGCTGCTGAATGGCAGCTTGGATTGTTGCAATCTGCTGAGCAATAACTGAAAGAACTTCGATATCAATACGGTTGAATTCATCGAAGCAAGCCCAAGCGCCGCAAGAAGAAAGACCAGTGAAGAATGTACCCATCTGGAGATAGTCCAAACCTTCAGAGCAGTTGAAGACGACGCATTGCTTAGCGACGACTTTAGCTAGATCTTTAGTTGTTTCTGTTTTACCTGTACCAGCTGGGCCCTGAGGAGCACCACCCATTTGCATATCAAGAGCTGTCAAGAGTGTCAAGTAGCATCTGTCTGTAAGTGGTGTGATAACGAGACGAGGTGTAGAGCCCAAATATTCGTAGCCGTATCTGAACTCAGCGTTAACCATGCGGATGACATCATAACCGTTGACGAAGTATTGTCTGAGCTGAGAGATCCACTCGAACTGGTTAATGTCTGTGATGTTCTGGTCAGCAAGTTTCTTCACGACATCTCTGTTATGCATTTCCATAACGATGAGAGATGACACTGTGATTCTTGCGATGTCTGATAAATTGGTTGTTGTGAGTTTAGCGAGTTCGAGAAGCTGACTAAAGATTGTGTCGTAGAGTTGCTTGAGAGATTTGTTCTTAATTGCATGTTCGACGGCTGATGTCCACATGATCTGGAAGACTGCGATTGTGATTTGCGCTGGCCAGACATCTATCCACTCTGTTCTTCCTTTCGTGTGATATTCTGTGACAGCGACTTCCATGATCTTCTCCAAAGTGTTCCTCATCTCGTTCTCGACGTCAAGCATCCAGTGCTCGACAGAACCTGTGAGATTTGTCGGTTTGCTGAATGGAACGACTTCTCCTTCGATTGAGATCATCTCTGTGACACAGTCTGTGCCCTGGAATGTGATAGATCCAATGTTCTCGAAGCATCTCTTGAGGTAAGGTTGTACAGCTGATGGCGAAGTTGTCTGTGACAAAATCTTGAGAAGTTCTTCGTTGGACAAGAAGTAGAATCTTGGGAAAGCTGTTCTCTTTGTTTCCAAGTATTCGATAAGTGCTCTTTCAATTGATTCGAGTTCAACAAGTGCGTGCTTGAAGAACTGGAAGAGTTCGTTATCATTACAGAACTTGTAAGCGTTCTGCAGCTCTTTGGCCTTCTTGAGAGATGTATCCCAGTCCTCAGCGATCTTCTGGAATCTGATGCCTTCATTAGGAAGCTGGTGGCAGATATCTTTCGATGAAAAGATTGGCGCAAGATATAAATACTTGGCCTGGCATTCGAGCCACTTTTCTATGACGTGTAAAGTGAGCTGGAGACCAGTTGTCCATGTTGTGATCTCTTCTTCGAATGGAGCTTTGTACTGCGAGAAGTTAATGGCTTGCAATGTGATAAGGTTTTCATCGAGCTGGTTGATGATGTCTTCGCATGTGTGCAAAATGAGCCAGTCCGTTTCCTTGTAGTTTGTGATGTCCAAGACTGTTTCTCCCCACTGGTCTGCAATCTTCTTGAGTGATGTCTTGATATTGTGCTCGTTTGTGGCAGCTGTGGAAATTTCTTGAGCGTTCGCAATATGATCTGCGAGCTTCATTTCGATTGTGTTTTGGAGAGTCATTGTTGGCGTCAATGTAATGTTTGCGCCGACTAAGTCGCAGAGCTGCTTCCAGTGCTTTTCTGTCATACCTGGGTTGAGCATGATCGAGAAGATTGGCAAGAACT
Organism: Trichomonas gallinae; assembly: GCA_008369845.1. Lineage (NCBI taxonomy): Eukaryota > Parabasalia > Trichomonadida > Trichomonadidae > Trichomonas > Trichomonas gallinae. The sequence continues at coordinate 54,683 of MRSU01011701.1, forward strand.
TCTTGAATCCATCCATCTCGGTTCTCGTCGCCTGTCCTATAGCTAAGATTTCCTTGTCTGTAATAACACGTGAAGATTGAACGAGCTGCTGCTGGATGCCAGCGAATTGAGATTCAACATCAGAAGCATTTAATTGAGAAAGTGGAACTTTTCTCCATTTCTCGACTGATGTCTTCCAGTTTGAAATTGCTTCCCAGAACATCTTGTAAGGAGCGAATGCCTCTTGCTGTGACTTGAGCTGCGAGTAATTTGAAATTTCCATGTCGCAAAGTTTCTCTCTCATGTTGTAAAGCTCTGCCTTTTCAAGAGCTTCATCGAGCTTTGTCTGGATGCCTCTAACTCTCGCCACGTAGCTCATGTGCTGATTTATGTCGTTGAAAGCGAAGACGCCAGCAATGGCTGATGTAATAGATGTGATCTGGGATGTGAGCATCATCGTGTCGCACTGCAATGCCTTCTGGAGCTTGACTTTGTTGACCTTGAGAGTGTTTGAAACTTCTGTTGCTTTGTTCAAAATCTTCTTCTCGTAGCCGACGAGCTCCCATCTTAATGAATCTTGTTCATCAGGAATTGATACGTACATGTCTTCAACTGTATCCAGATACTTGAGAACCTCACCGAACTGCTTCTTTAATTCCGCTAGGTTTCTGTTGAGGTTTTCGATGAAATCTCTTTGGTTAACCAAGGCTTCGATGGTCTTTGGTTCTTCGAGGAGTTTCGCCCAGATCTGCTCATAAGACTTCTGTATTTCCTTCATCTGCTGGTGAGAAACAGTGAGAAGGAGCTGCAAAAGAGCCAAACGACGCTCAGCAAGTTTTTGATGCAATGTCTTTCTGATGTTTGTCAAATCGATTCTGAACAAGCCAATAGTTATCTTGAACGGGAAATTAAGATGAAGTTCCTTCTGTTGGCTCTCAACTTTAGCGATTGCAGCCTTGACTTTATCTAAATCTGCTTCTGAATCCTTAAGTTTGTTCGCGAAATCTGTCGCTGAGCCTTTAAGAAGTTCGTCGAAAGTCGCCAAAGATTCAACGTATTCGTTCATGTGCTTTATTGACTCATCAATCATTGATTTGAGTGAGTTCTTGAGCCCGATGACTTCCTTTGACTCCAAGTCAGGTAATGTATAGACTGGAACCGGTGTCCACATCATGGCCTTAAGGACAGATGTTTCAATCTTCTGGAAATCTTCGAACGAAGAAATCGCGTATTCTATTTCTTCATTCACAGCTGCAGTGAAGTATTCTAACTGCGGCTGGAACTTTACTTCTCCCTCGACGCACTCGAGGAACACTGTGAATATCGGCGTGTGCTCTTCGTTCGTCGGGAAAACGTTTTCAACTTTTCTAAAATCAACGACGTTGACAGAAGTTGGCGTTTTTTCCTTGACGTAGTTTTCGAACCAGTAAATAGAGTTAAGAATGAAATCGACGAGGTGGCTCTGGATGATTTGGTTGCAGAGACCAATGAAACGGCCAAGCGGAGACTCGAGATAAATTGCTTTATTAAATTCGGTAAGTGAATATGGTGGTTTGATGTTTCTGATAACGTCGAAGATAATTGTTGAAACTTGTGAAATGAATTTCATTCTTGCTTTGCTAATCATGTTCTTTTCGTAATTACGGTGATGTCTTTGCCATTGATCGAGTGGAAGAGCCTGTGGGCAGATTGTATTAAATAAGCAGCTGTTTGAAATATCCAAACACCATGAAACAATGATTGGTGCAGCATTAACAAACCAATCATTGGTAAACAAATGGATTTGCTGAATTGTTTTGATCTTTTCTTTGATAATGAGATCTCCATCTGTAGATGGTGTCGGAATTTCTTCAATAGAACCAGGCAATCTCGGTAATGGAAGATTTAATCCACGATATAGCAACGGATTTGATAGAATACGCATATTGAATATGATTGAGTTCGTGACCATTTTCATTTGTGTGTCAACTTCATCTAATATTTTCTTGCTGAATTCGTATTTTGATCCATTTTTCGCGAATGTCTTGAATTTTGGCGACTTTGTGATTGTTGTAAGCAGCCTGTTACGGTCACTCTGCGTAAGAGACTGCAAATCATCGGATGGAATATTCTTAACGTATAACCAATATCTAAACCATGATTCTTCGAGTCTGCGAAGTGCAAATGCGCGCTCGAGTCTGTCAACGAATGCTACAGGATCCTCGAATGGAAATAGCACGAATAAAGGCGATAATAAAGCGCTTTTTCCATCTCTAAATCTAACATTGTATAATCCAGTTGCTGCCTGATAAGCAATATCAGTGACGTATTCAAGCATTGCTACACCCTTGTAGAAGCGAAAAGCTTGAGGAGGAACTTCTTTTAGCATTCCAAGCATCACTTCCGGCTGCAATGGCGCGAGCATTGTATCTTCGAAGTATTTAATATCGAGGAAAGACTGGAATTGAATATTTGTATCCCATAAATTGCTTGGTTTTGATAAATCGATACCTCTGCGCTTTAATTCTGCGATAACATCGATTGGTTTTCCTTTATATGGGAAGAATAAGTTCGCTTTTGGCATTTGAAGCGGTTCTGTGATGAAGATTCCAAGAGATTTATAATCTGGAACTTCTTGGTGAAGAGCTTCAGAAAAAGGATTAACATATTTACGTTTATGTGGATCGTTCTGTCCATTGCTTCCCTTGTTAGATCCATTAGGATCGGAAAGAGAAGATAAAACAGTTCGATACATACAAATAACGAACCTGGGGTAATTTGAAAAAAAGGGTAAATTTTTTTACAACTTTTTTTGCTTTTTTCTCACTAAATAAACCGACAACCAATGATTTTGTTCTTATTTTTAGATATAAAAATATTCATATTTTAATATATATTAACTGAAATTCATATAATATCATTATATTAAATTTTTTAATCAAAAATTAATCGACAACATATCATTTTGTTTTATTTTTATATATAAAATTAATCATATTTTAATATTTACTAAGTGAAATTTAGATAATATCATAATATTAAAATTTTTAATCAAAATTTAATCGACAAATGCATAATATTTTTGGATATTTTTAATTAATTGCTAAAATAGATTTTAATATATTATTCCCATTCGAAAAATAATTTAATGATTCCCGAAAAAAACAAAAAAATTAAAAAATGATAATAAAAAATGAATGATTTATGGTTTAATATATAGAATTTTATGAGTAATGAAGGAGAAGTTGAGCGAGTTATAGTTAGTTTGATTCAGCAAACATTTGATGTACATAGTGATGATACTCATGTTCACGAGGCAGAGCATTTAGTTGAAAATATGGAAAAAAATCAAGAATATTTCTCAGCATTCGTTCAAATTGCAATAAACACAACGTACTCTATCAATATAAGACGTTCATCGTTGCTTTACATCATGAAATTCATTCGCGAATTTGGCCTTGTATATGATTTCCAGATTTTAGCACAAATAATCAATGATTCAGTCGATTTTGTACGAATATATCAAAAATTGGCTGATATTTTTATCATTTACATTGACAAAAATTACATTTTTCAATCAATCTTACAAAACTTTAACGAAGAACACATATTTCCATGCTTATATCTAGCAGCATCCTTTTCCGCAATGTTTAGCAATACTTTAAAGGATCCATTTTATCCTCCTTTCATTGATCAAATTATTCCTTTAATTTTACAAGTTTATCAAATGCAACATCCAATAATCAAATATTTGTGTCATTTGGTATTCGAGAGATGCTTATTTATTAAAGATGAAAGCTCTTTTTCAAATCAAGAAATATTACAATCATTGGTAAATATTTCTTTAACATTTGATATTAGTGAGAGCACATTATTTCCTGATGAACTGTTTTACTCGAAAATGTCAATGCTTTCATCATTATTGCAAATGAATTTACCAATTAACTTGAATATTCACGAGTTTTCACAGCATATTTTACACATATTCGGGATTTCCAATATAATCTGCCCATTATATTATCCAATTTACATATATTTTGATGATGAAAATTTAAGATCAACAATAACAGAAGAATTTTTTCAGTTCTTTTTAGAGTTAGTGTATTTTCCAGTATTAGATCAATATCTACTACAAGTTGATGAAAGTTTCTATGGATATTCTTTATTTTCGTTTTCAGAAAACACATTTACCAAGAATTGGAGTGATCCAGTGACTGCATCGTCATCAATAGCAGAGAAAATATTCAAAAAATACGAGTTTTCCGTTGTTACACCTAAAATAATTCAATTAATGACGAATTTTACGGGTGAAAACGCGAGATTGCTTATAATTGCAATGTGGTTCTTAAGTAAATCAGCACAGTACGTTGAAAATCAGTCAATTTCTCTTCTATTGCCTTTAATTGAAAACTTTTTATCTTCAGATTCAGTTCATGCTCATAATGCTGCATATTTATTCATATCAGAAGTCGGGCAGTCTCAAATGCAGAATATCCTCAAGTTTCCATGCGATTTCGTTGGTTCTGTATTAAATGAATCAATAGATTCGAATACACCTGAAGAAGTTCGATGTTTTGCATTAAATGCAATTCCACACATCATAGCGAATCTAACAGAAGAAGAAAAATCAGCTGTTTCTTCAGAATTAAGCATTATTGATATCTTAAGTCTATTAATACAAAACTATTGCGAAAAAGAGTCAGACACAACTCTTTCTTCATGCAAAAATCTTATTAAATTCTTCCCAGAAGTTATAAATACTGAAGGATTCACAGATATTTTCACAAATTTCACTGAATTGCTAGAAAACTCAATATACAATGAGAAATGGAATGCTTCTCGCCTGCTATCGTCAACAATTGCTTTAATAGTCAAATTTAACGAAAATAATTCTGATTTCATTTCAACAATGATTGATTACATAAATCATATAGTAACAAGCTACATACAGTCAAATGCGCTAGATTCCATCTTCACAATCACAGAATCTCTGTTTAGTATTTTAGATCAAAATAATTTCCAAAAATCATATGAAATGATTGTAGTTTTATTTGATATTCTACAAAGTGAAGAGTGTAAACTTGTAATAGCTGAGTTTTCACAATCAATAATCAATTTCATTCATAGAATCAACAAAGAATGCGCAAAAGTTACGGAATTGCTTGTAAAGGCCAATAGTATTTTAGAAAATGGACCGAATGAAGTAGGACCAGTATCAACAGCAACAGAAATCATTGCTTCATTCTTTTTAAATCTCGGAAAAGATTTTTTCCAGCTTTATTCGCCGGATAACATAGTTAGGCTAATTACAATACTTGCAGAAAATAATATTCTCAATGATTGCACACTTTTTATCACTTCTATTTTGATTAATTTTCCAGAAATCCTTCGAACTGATTTAAGATCAAATATTTTAGATGCATGGACATCGCAAGTCATGCAAGTGATTCCATTTTTCGATGTTGCAGTGTCGATCAAGCATTTATTGAATGAAAGCGAAATAGAAAATGTTTATATCACTGCAAAAGAGTTGATCGAATCTAGTATCGAATTTGGAGATGACATAGATGACGAAAATAGAATGCAATGGCCATGGTTTACTTCAAATAAAACTGTTGCAATTCAGAATTTCCAAAACGCTTATGGACCATTATCATAAACATCCATATGGATGTACAAGTCATATTATTCTATATATATTATTTGTTTGTAAATAAATTAGATTTATATAATTTATTTGTATTATTACTATTTCAACATAATAATTTAAGCAGATTTCCTATATATAGTTATGTTAATGATCTTATTTTCTTCTAATTAGTTTTATATAGAAAAGTCAAATAAAATATCTTTTTTTATTAGGTATTATATAGTAATTTTGTAATATATTTCCTATATCATTAAATGATAAATTCATTTTGTTATAAATCGAAGATAAATTTAATCTTGGAATACAATTTCATCGACATTTCAGGATATTTATATTTGCAATATAAAACACTACTATTTTCTAGATGGTATTAATACTTAAAATGAATCAAAAATGTTTGGAAATATGATTGGGGAATTTATTCGGCCTTTCTATGAAAGGAAAAATATGCTATTATGTACAGAAATAAGATCACCAAAATAACGTTTACTAAAACTAACTAAATCATCCGCACTTCCAGAGCTGAACGGCAACCTGACCGATATAGAAGTAGATGAAATGCTTAGTCTCGTGGGTGACGAAGGAGCCAAATGAGCGGCCGACGACGCAGTGCCATGTTGGGTTGTATGTCTTGTCAAACTCTTTCTTGATGTAGGAAGCAATATCTTTCTCAATGTTGAAGGAATCGAGGGCCTGGATGGCTGTATCGATGGCCTTCTGCTGCATTTCGTCGGACATATCGACGTTCTTGACTACAGCGCGCTTGTCTTGAGTCATTCGATAAAAGTGAAATCAGATAATACGTTATTTCATTTTTTTTATAAACGAACAAAACTGTTTCCAAAACGCGATTATTTAGTCGCATAATGGGAATGGCTTCGTGGGCTAAAAATACAACAAAAAGTTATCCTTACAACAAAAAACAGATTTTTGACATTCTGACTTTTTGACACGTAAATATCATATATCACCAATGGTATTTCATATTCAACAACAAGCCTCTAGTGCCCGGTCACTTCACACTCAAGTTACCGAATGCGCAATATAACCCTAATGGTTTATCATATTTTTGACATTCTGACTTTTGACACGTAACATTCATATATCGTCAATGGACATGATCAAAAAGCCTATAGTGCTCGACCATATCGCACTCAAATTACCAAATGCGCAATTCAACCTAATGCAGATTTTTATAATAACATAAAAACACATTGTCTACATCCCAATAAAGCATTTTTCGAGGAATTCAACTATCGGAACACAAGATTCTAATCAGGCTATTTAAACTATGCCATTATATATTTTACTTTAATATACAACAACTTTTTATTTTTTGGAATATAATGAACAGACAATATTATATTTTTGAAAATATGTTGTTCAAAATAATCAAAAATGATAAACTTAAAAATTTTTTAGTTCTTCTTGGACTCAAGTGCAACGACTGCTTTGAGGGCAGCGACGCGAACATCAGGTGATTCGTCGACTGATGCACTGTTGACAGCTTCTACTGCACCGGCAGCATTCGCAGCTGCGGCGAAGTACAAAGCAACAGACTTGAGGCGGGAATCACTGCTTGTGGCAGCTTCAATCAAAGCCTGAGCAGCTTCCTTTGGTGCCTTGGAATCTTCAACTGATGCCTGTGCGAATGAGTCGGCGAACTCAGTGATAGACATTGAAGATAATGAAGGCTCAGCGTATGCGAGCTTCCTTGCGATCTGATCTACAGTCTTAATAGCGACATCTTTGCCTGTTGCGTAAATGTGGACCAAGCAGAGAGGATACATGATAGCGAGCATGTCCAATGCTTCCTTCTCGCACATCAAGGCGCCTGTTAGCGAAAGTGAGTAGATGATCTTGAGTTGTGTGTCCATATGTGAGTGTGTGCATAACATGCCCTTGACATACTTGAGGATATCGACGCCGACGTTCTTCAACTGCTCTTCCGACATTGACTCGCTGGCAGTAAGGAGGAGCTGAGAGATATCACATTCATCCTTTACTGAAAGGCATAACTTGATGACTCTCTCGAAGTGTGCGGCTCTTAATGATGAGCTTGCCTTCTGGAGATTGATGAAAGCGTCAACAGCTGACTGTATGATATCCTTGTTATGAGTCTCAACGATCTTAGCGATTCCGTCGATTGCCTGAGCACATGTGTCTTCGTACTGTAACAAAGCTGACAAGCATGAGCATGCGACGATTGTGAACTCCTTGTCGTAAAGTCTGTCTTGTGTTGCGAGGTTAAGAAGTGTTGTTTTGTCAACGCGTGGCTTCTCGAGGAAAGCGACAAAGCTGTCGAAGTCTGTATCACCTTTAGGTGTGACTTCTGTCAAAATAATCTTTCTTGACATATCAACAGCCTTTGGTGTTGATGCTAATAACTTGTTCTTCATGACGAGTGTCGCGAATATTCCGCGCTCTCTTTCGACTTCGAATCTAAGATCGTTGCTTTCTGCTGAGTCATAAACAATTCTGAATGACACTTCACCCTTCTGTTCGCCTTCGAGCATGCCGTTGATCAAAACTTGTGTAATTGTTCTAGCGAGTTCTCTCCTTGTTATAAATCCGTTGAACAAGTTGGAAAGCCTTCTTGAATATGGAACAGAAAGAGCTGTGTCAACTGTCAATTCTGCGTTTGTGTTGATCAATGGAACAAAGGCGTCTTTCACATCCATGCCTGATGAGAAGCAGATCGCGTAATATTTGGCCGCCTCTTCAATGCTTGCGAGAAGTTTCTCATTCTTCGACATGACTTTGAGAACATCACAAGCAGTAGACTGATACTGGAACGGGCAATTAGAGCTGAATTGACCCAATGCTTCGAAGACAGATGGAATGTCGCTGACCAACAAATTTTCAGAAAGCGTCTCAGCGTTAACTTCACCTTTGTCAAAACCACTGAGTTTATTGAGGAGTTTTGTAGAAATGCTCTTTGCGAATTCGTTGATTGTTGTCATGTAAACGATTCCGTAGAAAGCGGCGAGTTTAGTGAGGTTCTTGTTGCCGACGTCTCCAATGTTGTCGACGACTTTGTTGACTGCCTGTAGTACGGAATCCTGAAGGTCGCCGAAAATGTGCTTCGTCATCATATCGTGATACTTCATCATCACGGAATTATCCTTCTTGGACGATGCCGCAGCGATCTTGGCTGTTTGCATTATTACATTTGCGATGTCTGTTGACTTCCAGTTGCCTTTGATTTGCGCCAAGATTTCTGAAACAATAGAAAAGTCTCCGATGAGTTTGTCATCGATGCAAAAGGCTGAAGCAATGCCTGCGACAGATGCAACAACAATAGCAACATCGGAATCCTTCAATCCTCCGAGAACCCAATTTGCGAATTTTCTTGAATCGATTTTAACGTTGTTGTAAAGCAAAACTCTTGTGAGGGCTGATGCGAAGAATCTAAGCTTCGCGAGTCTTGGGAGGCTGTCGAGAGAAATGAATCTTTGCTCAGCTGTGAAAGTGATGTTGTCGAGATTCATTGATTGGGGTGCTTTCGTTAAGAGCTCAGCGACGCAGAGAACTACGCCTGATACTGGAAGACCTGTTTCATTCTTCTTGACCCAGAATTTGTATTTGTTGTCAGCATTGGCAACGAGAATGTCTGTCTGTGTCTTGGTAAACTTGTAAGCGAAGTCTGGAAGATAAATGGATGAAAGACCAATGAATTCTGCAATTGCTGAAACTTCTGTTAAATCTGATCTTTCGAATTTGGACATGATTAATGTCAAAACTGAGTCAGCCTTAGTTCTGCAGTATTCGGACTTCATCAAGTGGCCGCAGAAAACCGCATAACCGCCGCGAAGAGCAGATCTGATGTTTGCTGGAAGAATTGGCTTGTCTCCTCCGTGGTGGATATATCCTTCGAAGTACTTCTGCGCGAATGAAAGAAGATCGAAGTGATAATCTTGCGATTGGTTCTGATTAAGGACAATATCTGTCAATTCTTCAACTCTTGTGACATTTGACTGTGTCAATGAAAGAATGAGTTGCTGAATATGTGACTTTGTTTCAACGGACATCAATTCTGAGTAATAGAAGCTCATTAATAGAGCAATTAATTGAATTGGCTTAATCTTGATTGATTCAAGTCCTTCATCGTGATTCTTGATTGTTGAAATGTGAATTGAAGCAATTTCAATAAGTGTTGGTGATGAGAAGAAGTAGATTGGGTCATTGATATAATTAAAAATGACTGGATAAAGGATCTTGTACGATGATACAGATTGTCTCGCTGTAGCAATCAAAGCTAAGATTGTTCCACGAGCGTTTTGTTGATCATTACTGATGAAATAAATAACATTCTTCAAAACATCATTGAGCTTCGGAATCTTGTCATCACATTTACGGATGAGTGTGCAGAAGCAGTTGCAGTACATTTCTTTCTGATCTGGCTTCAATCCAACGAATTTTACACTTGCAATTGCATCAACGAGCTTTCCAGCATAAGGAGTCGTAGAAAGAGAAGAGCAGAAATAGTTGAGAATGAAGAAAGCTGACTGATGAGGAAGCTTTGATAATGTTGTTTCAAGTGCATAACCTGGATAAAGCAATTGGATTGTAGAAAGTGCCCCGACAGCTTCGTTGAGTGATTTCATGATCAAGCCGTCTGTCTGCATGTTCTGGAATTCGGAATTGATCAATTCGAACAAATATTTGGATAATTGCTGAGTTTGAACTGGAGGAAGCTCTCTTGCCTTTTCTAATGTTGACATGAAAGTGCTGACAGCTCCTGTTGCATGAAGACGCATGTTCTTGTTGCTGATTGCATCTGTGAACATATTCAAGAATTTATCTGCGCGTTTCTTGACTTCTGCTTCGCCAGCAATAATTGTGCAGCTTCCAACTGTCGATAATATGTGCTTTTGGATCTCATTTGTTGATGATTTATACCACATTGAAGCCATTTGCTCGAGTACTTCGCCTACGTAGATTGAAATGCAATTTCCTGTTGTGTATTGTACTGTTGGAGTAAGATTTACAGAAATTTGTGTGAATAAGTTGCAAATTGATTCACGTGTAGCTTCATCTGTGACTTTCGCTGATTTTTGGCATAACTGTATGAAAAGATTTGTCGGTTGGTTGTTGTTGATAAAGAAGGACATCTCACCTGCGCGTGCACGCTTCAATAAGAACTCTGAGAGTGGCAAAGTAACATTGATGTCGTGAATTTCGTTTAAAACGCTCTGTGCGCTGCGATCAGCGAAATTACAGAGGATGTCTTGGCATATTTCTGATATTTCTCCGTCAATCTGCGGCGAGGCAATGAGTAATTGGATGATTGGTGGCGAAACGTTGCGAATCAGATCTGATTCAGCGCTGAATTTCGTGATTTCTCGGATGCATTTTAACATTTCTGCACGATTTATCGGCAAAGATGATGAGAAAATGTTTAAGTTTTGGATAATAATCCTGCAAACTTTAGTTGCTGCTGGTTTTCCCATTTCAATGAGTGCATCTGATGCATATCTTACGATATCAGCAGATGGATCACTCAAAAGTTTAACAACTGATGAAATCAAAGCAGAAAAATCAGTCATAGTAATTTTGACGTCACTTTTATTCATTTCATTTTTCATATCACATTTCAGTGTCATTTTTAACCATTTTATTTGACACTTTTATTGATGTCACCTTTATACTTTTTTCCATTTGACACCAATTTTTGTCAAAAATTAATCAGATGTATAATTAAATGAATATTGGCACCGGTGATTAGAAATGAACTAACATGATAATATACTATACTTCCTAATAGTTCGAAAAAACTAAATCCTATCTATTTCAGTGACTCTAACATTTTCTAACATCTGTCAAAATTCCACCTGCTTAATTGTAGTGTACCAGTGATCAGAACTGAATTAACCTAGTAGGTAAACACGATAGTGTACTATACATCATAATAGTATAAAAGAAACTAAATCTTACTTATTTTTTCTTCATTGTCAAATAATTGATTTTTTTTATTGACACTTTTAGAAATATTTCCAGTTTGTCACTTTTGAAGTGTCATGTTTTGAGATTGACACTTTTTGATTCAATTTTTCAAAATTTTCTTCTCTTTATTATTTCTCATTAGAAGTGAGATTAATCTTGACGAGCCAATACTTAAAAGAATTGCTAACACAGATAGTTGGCCGCCACTGAAGATATACATATATCCAAAATCGATTTTCCCGAAAAAATTATATCAAATTTATCCTTCGCCTTATTATAGATCAGAAGAAATGGTAATTGACGCAATAATGAACTCAAAGGTTTACACATCTAGACCAGAAGAAGCAGATTTATTCTTAGTTCCTATTCCGTTATCCGGAATGACCCATAAGCATTTCGCAGACCTTCATTTCTTTCTCCAAGAAAAACACAAGAAGTACTATTCGCGATATGGTGGCTGTGATCACATATTCATTCATGGTTTACCAGCCAATAACGAAACTGCTGTTGCTATCCAAGAATTTGCAAGTTTAACACCACATTTTTTGACTTCTAACTATATAGTATCAGGTGATCATATTAATACATGGAAACAAGCAAAAAATGTTATTTTACCATTAACTCCACAAACGACATACAAGAAGACTTCTAAAGGCAAAAAGATGCAAATTGTTTTTAATGCAGATACAACAAACTGCACTTATTACAACAAAGAACTTCGAGAATCCATAAAACGCGATATTAAAAAGTCGAAAAATATAGTTATAGCTAAAACACATGGAGAAATGCTATCACTAATAGAAGAGTCAGCGTTTTCCATTGTAACTCCTTGTGAAAATGAAGTTGCACAAAATTATTATGATGCAATTAATGCATTATCGGTTCCCATTGTTATAAGTGACACAATGAGATTCCCATTTGAAGATGAATTGATTGACTACAAAGATTTCATTTTGCAATTTCCAGAAAAATTTGCAAAAGAAGTTATAAATGTCCTTCCACAAATGGAGGAACACTACAAGCAAATGGTAAAAGATATGAAGAGCGCCAGGAAGCTTTATAAAATGGATCAAAATAATGGAGGCTATGCGTGGGCCCTATCATGGTCCTTATACATGAAATATCTATCATGGATCCCAATAAGAAGGAATAAGCTACTTGATGATAACTTGAAGAATCCTTTGATATTTGATGCAATGTAATTATATATTGTTTTTAGTAAATTTATTAATAGAGATGTATTTTAAATCAAGATAAATCTAAGAACGCCATCTTACAAGATGCTATTTATTGATTTACCATTTGGATTCACAAATATGTTTTTTTTTTATTTTACTGTTGCAGAGATATTGATTGCTTAATCTACCATTTAGTCCAAACATATATCATCGAATGGACTGTTACAATCTGCATCAATTATAGACAATGTGAATATAGTTTTTTTTGACATGTAAACACGAAAATGTCATGTAAATATAGTTACAATCCAGACAATCTTCAAAATGCCATTTTCTAATGTTGCTCACTTCATTCCATAGTATTTTATTCCATCATTTATTGTGGTCTGTAGAAACGGTTAGATTTGACATTTAAGTTTCATATAATTAGCTCAGGATTTATCGCATTAAATAAATTTATGAAATTTGCACTTGGCACTTGATTGTTTTCATTTCAAATTTACAATGATTATTTTGACGATTGAAATTGAGCATTAAATCAAATAAGAAAAAGAATTTTCACTCGGAAATTTTTTAATCTCTTTTCAGAAATATCAAGCTGAGATGATAAAATCCATTCAAAACTTAATCGGTTTATTTTTTTGAATTATTAATAATTATCAAAATTTTGTTTAACCGAGTTTGATTAATATAATATACATTTCTAGTATTTAAATCTGTTTTTGGTTGAGTTCATCATTAAACTGTAAGTAAATGATATTTTTGCTTCTAATTTTAAGCATCAGCTATAGTGAAGATTATCAAGGTGCTACAACTTTAATAATTCGTGGACGTTCATTAGAAATTCTGTCCACTCAACCATCCAATGGTATACGAGAAAATTTGTTAATCGAAAATTTTAGATCTATTGCAAATAATTTCTTGCAAAATAATAATGTTATTAAATATGTTACTATTAGTGATGTTAGAAGCATAGGAAGTTATGCTTTTGACAATTGTCAAAATCTCGAATCAGTTTCCATACATTCATACAGTGTAAGTATAGGTAACTACACATTTCGTTCATGTGTAAATTTATCAGTTTTCAACACTTACATAGACTTCAGCCTAGGCGAAGGATGTTTTAAACATTGTATTCGTTTAACAAGTCCACCAAGATCCTCAAACCTTCCTTTATACTGCTATTACAATTGCTCATCATTAACTACTGTTTCAGTTAAGAGCTCAGTTGAACATATTTATGACTGGTGTTTCTCTTATTGTACTAATCTTGAAAAAGTTATTTTTGAACGGGCAGATCAAGTTTTAAAAATAGGAAAATCTTTTGAGCATTGTCCTAATTTCAGGACTTTAGTCGCATATAGAACAATGGCATACTTTTGGCCTGTTGAGCAGCATTTTCCAAGCATTCAAAATATAGAAAATCTTGAATATATAACTAGTGGCCGAGTAGAAAATTCAGCATTTTTCATTCACTTTCATATTTTAAAGAATCTAAAAATCACATGTGATTCACTAGTTGGCAATTTTCCAGTTTTAAAGAATCTTGATAAACTTTATATCAATACTGCAAGTATTACAAATAGTGCTTTTGAACGTTATACAATTTCAGAGTTGGAATTTAGAGGAACTTACATTGGAGTGTCAGCATTCAATACATGTCAAAATTTGACAACAATCAAGCTGCCCAATATTATTACTATTGATGAAAAAGCATTTTACTGGTGCACAAGTCTAACATCTATTAATATATCAGAAACATTAATAACATTAGAACGATATGCATTTTATAAATGTTCATCATTAAGGAATGTAAATATCACCGGCAAAATTCAAAACATTCGAGAATATGCATTTGCAAACTGCACAAATCTTGAAACAGCATTTATTTCAACCAATTCTGATTTAGAATTCGGACAATATACTTTTGATCATTGTGTAGCAATGAATTTAATTAATTTCTCATCAATGGGAGATATAACCGCAAATAATTATGCGTTTCGGTACTGTCTTGCATTAGAAGCTTATTTCAGTGCTGGAAAAGTTACTATTGGTGAATGGTCATTCCGATATTGTTCAAAGTTGGCAAAAGTTGTTCTTAATGCCAAAAAAAGAGCACAAATAGGAGCAAATGCATTTGCTAATCTTCCTAATTTACAAGAATTTTACATTTTAAATTCAACAGTAATTGCAAAAATTTGGGATAATGTTTTCGATTTTTGTACCAATCTCAGAGTTTTCGAATGCAATGTTCCATGTGATTTATCTCCCAGAACATTTATTGGATGCAAAAGTCTTTTAAACATTGTTGTTTCAATTAATCTTCCTCCATATTGTTATTCTGGATGTACATCGCTCACGCAAGTCAATATTTCGAATCTGGTTGATAACGTTGAAGATCATTGTTTCCAAAATTGTAATAACATAAGCTATTTGTTTATCGAATATCATTCAAGAAAGTCAATTAATTTTGCTTATAATGTATTTGAAGGACTTAACATTTTAACGCTGACTTCATTAAGACTAATGAATTTCGTTGGAAATTATCCTGGAGATTTTCCAAAATTGCTCACTAGTGTCAAAAATTTTACAATGTTTACAAACAATTATAATTCTAGATTAGTTATACGTGATCCAATTAAATTTACAAATTTAACATATGCAAATATTACATGTACAGCAATTGAAGGAAATGCGTTTTATGGTATTGATAAACTTAATTATTTATATTTTAAAGGACAATCTATAGAAAGCAGTGTATTTAAAGATTGCAGCAATCTTCAAACAGTCGAAGCACCAGATCTTAGATATTGTAGAGATAATGCTTTCAGATACTGCAGGAAAATTAAGACTATTGATGCCCCAAGATTAACAGAAATTGGACTCAATGCATTTGGTAATTGTGAATCATTAATTGAAATTAAATTTACAACTTACTTAACAACCATCTCGCAATACGCATTTGCAACATGTAGGACTTTATATAAGTTGTCTTTCCCATACTCATTAAATCTGATTAATAGAGGTGCTTTTGGATGGTGTAGTAATCTTACAATTTTAATATTCGAAAAGTCATCTAGTGAGCTTAATCTTGTAAATGAAGCGTTTTATTTATGTAATAATGTTAGAATATTAAGTATTGGAAGATCAATAAATAATCATCAAAATCTTCCAACATCTCCACAAAATGTAACCATTTATAATATTCCAACTGTCAATACATTTCGAAGCTTAAATTCGATAACTCATTTATTCATTGGCGAATCCTGTCAAAGAATAGAGCAAGGTTCATTTAACTCTCAACGAATTATTTTCATCCAATTTGAAGCATCATCCAATCCGATTGATATTCATGAAGATGCTTTTGATGATATACCAGAACTAGGAACACTCATCATGGAAAGAGATATAGTAAATTTCAATGGAATGCAGAGGTTTCATTATTCATGTCATATCGAGTTGGATAGATTTAAAGTTATTCCTGATAATGGGTTCCAATCTTTTCACCATTTAAGAACAATAAGAACAGGAAGCTATATTGAATCAATAGGAAACAATGCATTCCAAAACTTGCAACAACTCAATTATGTGGGACTCGGACCGAAACTGAAAAAGATTGGAAATTATGCGTTTCACAACTGCAAATATCTGAATTATACAAAATTGCCTAATCAGTTAAATGAGATTGGCATTTACTGCTTCTGTAATTGTAATGAGTTAAGAAATATTGTGATTCCGCCATCGCTTCCGTTGATTCCTAGCTTCGCATTCTGCAACACATCAATAAAAAAGATAAGATTTAATTATGAAACGACAATAGACAGGGATGCTTTCAACAATTGCAATCAACTCAGAACGATTGAAGCATTTGACTACTGCATTTTCATGAAAGATTCATTCAAGTATTGTGATAACATCAAAACAGTTGTTTTCTATGAATATGTCACATTCACTGTTGAGACATTTTCAAATCTAAGAAATGCTTCTTTCTATTATTATGGTTTTAATGACGATTGCGATTCTGAAACTGATATAGAACTCAGAAGACTTGGAATTAGAACAATCAATGTTCTCAAAGGATATGCTGGAATGACTTATGGAAGCATTAGTGTTAACTATGCATGTAACATGTCATCATCTTCAACTGATGAAAAGTCTGATGTACCTCGCCCTGTTTATCCAAATATAATTCGTCCATGTTCACAACATCCTTTCTATTCGTCTGCATATAGAATGGCAATGAAGATACGCAGAAATTAAATCATTTAGTTTCATTATTTATATCCAAAATGCTGTAAAAAAAATTCTTAGTAAAAATTGTAAGTTAAAAATTATCCTGAAAGGTATGGAAACTTCGAAGGGATCTAGGAAATTGCCCTAAACTTCGCAGGTATTATATAGACACTATAAAGATACTATATGTATGATATCTAAGGATTTAAACAATTAGAAGTCTAGTTTGAATTTTCCCTAAATTATTTTTCTAT